>JACXGM010013861.1:0-22627 GCA_016801145.1 Umbra pygmaea | reverse complement strand
GAATTCTGGGAGTTGTGGTAGCTCAAGTTTAAACGGATACAGAAGCCCCCCAGTGGATGCGAAAGGAACTGAAATATACTATCGGCTTTTCTCTGATATATTGAAAAAGAACAGATGTGTATATGACATAAATCATCTATGGTAACGTTTGTAAATAGTATACTATGAAACTGATTTACTGTGGAACACTCCTTTAAGCACAATCTGAAGTCTAGAAGAACAATGGTCACAAGAACTGATAAGAACACCAATAGAGAAAGACAAGACAGACATTTAAACATATTCCACAGTTTATTACATTATCCTTATGATAATGCTATGTAACCACCTGCCGCCAACCACAGCATTTCCAAGTGGATTTTCCTTAAATGAAATCAGAATTATTTGTAGTATTCAATACAAAACTTTATTCATATGGAAAGCGTAAAATTGTACAGTTTTAAAATGATATTTTATTCAGAACTTTATTCTTATGGTGTATAAACAGGAGTGGAAGGGCTAGCCATTGAAATAATTGTAAATAATTATATGAAAATAAACTCTCATTGTATATCTATGGGCTTACCTAAATATCAGTTTTCCAGAACCTTTAGCTTCACTTTAATATATTAATCTGAAATGTGGTACTAATTGTATCAGCAACATACAGTGGCCTCCATTTATATTGGCACCCTTACCAAAGTATAACATTTGCGCAAAAAAAACTGGGAAACAAAGGTTCTTATAGATTATCGTCTAGAGCTTTCAATCAAAATATTCACAAGAATCAAACCTTCAATTGAAGTGAAATTATTGAATCAAATGTGACAGAAAGTAAATCAATATTTAATTATTTTAAACATATGTGCCACAATTATTGGTAAAATCTACCAGAAGTAAATTCCCATTCGTAGTTTACGTTATTAGGTTCACTTGAATGAGTAGGAACACTTAGGTGATGAGCCATTACTTCCTGTTTCACTGCCGTATCAATATGAGGTGACACACAGGCTAAATTCCCATAGTCAGCCATTAATATGTGGAAGAACTGAGAATACAGTAACAATGTGCGACCAATGGTTGTTGAGCTGCAGAAATATAAATAATTAAGAAGTTTAAAGCAAATGGAGAAATTAACAGTTGGCCTAGAAGAAGATGTGTGACCACACGCACAGTGGGGAGGATGGTTCGACTGGCAGATGTTTTTTGGGTCACAAAGTCTCCAACACTAGATGCCACCTGGTTTGGGAGTGTTGCCAAAAAATAATAATAATAAACTCAAGCACCTACAATTTGTAAACATCACTGGAACTTTCAATGTGACCGGATTCTATCATCAGATTAGACCAAAATAGAGCTTTTTGGAAACAGAGGTTTGTTGTAGACAGAAAGATAGCTATGCAGAAAAGTACCTCATCCCCACTGTAGAATATGGTGGTGGATCTTTGATGTTGTTGGGCTGTTTTACTTCCAAAGTCCCGGGACAGCTTGTTAAGATACATGGTATCATGGACTCTGCCAGGAAGATTAAACTGGATCTTCCAGCAGGACAATGATCCAAAACACACCTCAACTTCAACACATAAATGTTTCACTCACCACAGAATCAAGGCTTTTTCATGGCCATCCCCTGACTTAAACTGCCTTGTTTCATGAGCTGAAGACAGAGTTCCAGATGCGTGTGAAGGATCTGGAGATTCTGTATGGAGGAAAGGTCTCAGACTTCTGCCAAGTGCTCTCTAAACTCATTACATATCATAGAAGACTCAGAGCTGTTATCTTGACAAAGAGAGGTTGCACAAATTATGTAGGAGTACAATAATTCCGGTACACTTACTGAATATTTGAAAAACATATTTTTGTGATTTATTTTTCTTTCAGCTAGATTTTTGTTAATTTTTTTAATGAAAGATCAAACGGATAAAAAGTAAACACTTTTTAAAGCTTGTTTTTCTCATATTTACCAAGGGTGCCAATATTAGTGGAGGCCACTGTACTTGCAGATATTTTGATCAAGACACATCTCGAAGCTAATAATATGTTTTACATTTAAATCTACCATTTCCCTAAGATACATATTCTATCACTGGTACTCCAAACCAAACAGACATTGTTCATGATCAGCTATCCTGAGTTGCATCAATTAGTCACTAAATAAATAAACAATGTATTGAAAATGGATGGAATCACCTGAGATTGTCCAAAACAATGCACATTCCCATTTCCATTGCAAAACACTTTCCGCGGTGTGCCCACAAATTAAAACCCTGAAGTAAAGGAAGATGCAGACAGAAGTGCAGTCACTCAGAGCTAACATTTAATGGCATGGGTTAAAGCCCCCGTTTCCCAGAGAGAGTTTGCCGTTAATAACTCTGATAATTCCTTTATTAACGGTGGAATGAGTGCCATGAGCATACATGTTTGCTTCTCCGACACATCAACCTTGACTGACACCCGACTGACACCCAACTGACACTAGACATGGAAGAGACAGCAATATAGATCTAGAGTGACAATGATTAGTACCGCATCCTGTAATCTTTCTTTGTAACTGCAATGTGTTGATGCCCTCTGATCAAATCATTGTTCACACAGAAAGCTAAAGCTGTCTGAGAACGTGTATTGGGTTTAATCAGGGGTGAACAGCAAGCCCGATTTTTTTACATTGTTTTATAAACCTGCATCCTTTTCCCATTACTTATCCCTGTAATGATGTGTCTCGTCTGTATTTTCTGGTTGACCAACCCTGGTAATCATTGCATCTCATCACAAGGTTGGCCTTTCTATCTCTCACCATTAGAGAAAATGAAACAGAAGTTCATCAAAATAAAGCAGGCATAAGCATTTATTTTTTGTGTCCACAACTATTTTCAACCCACTTTTTGCACCCAGAGATGAAATCATACTCTGAGAGAGTATGCTTTGTATGCTTTGTGTGTGTGGTACTTGGGACGTCCATATTCCAGAATTAACGCTGATTTAAAGACATGGGGAAAGACGTCAGAGCTCCGACACCATGTAGATGTAATTTAATTCTGATTGAATCAAGTCCATTTTCATGCTACCACTTATCGTGATACAATGTTAAAGCGAGCATGGCCGATGAAGACTCGGCACTCTTGTACTCATGTGTTCATGACGACAGGCCCTTTACAGAATCTGATATGCTTTTCATGGGCTTTCAGGCTTATTCCAGCAGAACTACTTAGTCAAACAGAGAATGGCACACAGAAAGAGAATTAACAGATATGTCTGCACTGTTGGAATAGGATTTCTACTGTCGTCGTCAAATTGAAAAGGTCCTGGATTCCATCATCAATAGCTCTGGAGAGGAAGGGTCTTCACTTGGTTGCACAGATAAAGAGGGTGCAAGGGACTTATGACTGCTTAATTCAGCAAAGACTGGGTCTGTATAGTCACCTTTTGCATTCAAAATTACACCCTATTGCTAAAATACAGCACTACATTTGACTCAAACTGTATAGGTGAAAAGTAGTATGCTATTTAGAAACTAGGGTGCTTTTATGGCTGCTTCGCCTTCTAACAATGCCTCACCGCCCTTTCTTTGCTCTACCTGCTTAAAATATCCCCTCTACGTAGTCCTTTATAGCCAGTAAAGGACCCTTCTGTTTTTTTTTCAATCAAAGTATGTTCTCAAAGTGGGGTTTGTGAAAGAGCCGAGCTGTCGGCGAATGTACTGTAATCTACTCGACAAGAAGGTAGGAGAAAAAGAAGATTAAGCAGATCAAAACGCACCTCTGCACCCTCATTAGGACTTAACTTCTCTTAGTTGTTAAGAGCTTAGATTCTTTTTCAAGAGGCTGAAGAAACGATTTGAAAAACCTTATCACCCCGGTGCTTAGCAGTTCCACATCACAGACAAAATAATGAATGATACATATCTGAATTTTAAGATTATTCCTTCTCTCTTTTTTTCCAAAGGGGATCACAGGGATCCGGTTTGCCAAACATCAGAGGTGCTACATCAAGAGCCAGACCAATGTGCTTCCCAAAGTGACAGAGGCAGCGACTGCCGACACAGACACCCTGGTATGATATGGCTTCACTGCTATCTGTCTGTGTGTGTGTTCACATGATTTAGGTATCAGGTCACATTTTACTAAGCTGGTGAGGACCCAGCACCCCCTGTGTCAAGAAGAGTAATACAAAGATAATTTGACATGTTGTCAAATGCCCATTACGAAAATTATATTGTAGGCATAGGCATTAGGTTTAGTGGAAATGTTACAATTGGGGTTAGAATTTTTTTATTAGAATCAGGATTTGAGGATAGGTTACTGGTTAGGAAAACATGTTTTTAAATGAGAATAATCGTTTCAGTCTCCACAAGGTCGTATGTTTGTTAGTATTCCAGTACATAAAGTCATGTCAAAAATATGTACAACCTCCAGAAAGTCCTTGTTTTTTTCCAAACATGTAATCTTAACTTCAACACAATTGACACTGATGAAGGTAAACTCATTTTAGTAATGTGGACAAACCTAAGGCCACCACCATCAACCTTTTGGCAACATGGAATCTGGCAATGTGGTCAAACAATAATTTTTACCTCAGTGTTGTCAGGCAAACCACAGTCATGTCTTGATATTTTTTTGGAGTGCAGATTCTTCTTCCTTCCTGACCTCCCATGTAAGCCAAATTGTGCAAGCTCTTTCTGACAGTTGACCTAGGCACTTTCACATTGATGATGAAAAGATAGCCCTGAATATCCCTTGATGTTACCATGGAGTTTTTAATGAATTCTATGACCACCTTTTGGTTTAGGCTGAATTTATTGCGATGACCTGTCCTATGGAGATTGCCAGTGGTCTGGATTTTTTTCTATTTGTAAATTATTTAATCGACAGTGGAATGATGTCAAATTATGTCTTGACTTAAATCTAAAACTTTTTTAAATGTTTCCCTTGATGAACTCCTTGGTTGCATTGGCAGTGTGTTTTGTGTAATATGCAGAGGCGTCGCTGGCAGTGGGGCCGGCGCGTTCGCCTGGCAACATTGTGTGGTGCCGGGAGCACAATCTCTTTGGTTTTCTCTGCAGAATAATAGCGCTCGTAATTCATTGCAATAATCATAGTTAATTCCTTGCATACATAGGTAGTGGGTCCATATTCAAGTGTTACTAAAATTAGTCTATTGTTGGATAAAACAAATTTCTAGTTAATGTTTTAGAAATGCAATTGTCTTTTCACATGAAACACGACAATATATTTAATCAATATGCAATCACATGCTCTTATCTAAAAGGGCTAGGTCAGAAGTAGCTTCATTAGTCATAGGTGTGGTATGGGCGTTACGTGCAATAAACCAACCAGAGCATCATCTCACATTCCCTTTAAGAGCAGGCGTGCTTGTTCCATGGCGGATTGCTATTATAACGGTGGATTGCTATTGATTCTTTTTTACAAAAGGTAAAGAAAGAGATGTCACAAAGACATACTTTCCGATGTTTTGGGATCACTCTCACTGAATAATGACTTTATAAATGCATGGTGATATTTTTGCAATATAATCTAACATTAGACTGAGATTATTTTGCTTACCTCACTATAGACGATGCAGCAGCTCTTCTGTCCAATAAGTTTTCTTCCATTCTGCTTCTGGGGCATTTGTGTTAAGTAGCATCGACGCAAGTTCAACATCACTTCTCCTTAAGTCCTCTAATATTCCCTCATTTACGCCATCAACACACCCATGATTCATGGAAATGTTGTGTAAAACACAACAAGCCACAAAGATTGTTTCGACTTTTTGAGCACTACTATAAAATGCCTCCTCACCTATCCAAACACCTGAAGCACATTTTCAGTATGCTGAATGTTTGTTCAGTTACACTGCGTGGACACCACAATGATTTCCCTCGTGTGGTAAAATTTTTCCTTGTAATTATGTATGGTTTGCAAAAATGGGAACTGCTCTCAGCTGCTCTGCTCTACATTATGGCCAAGCATTTGCCTTTAAAATAACATCTGAATAACGCGCCACTGACTTTAGACAAGGTTTTTCCTGGTCTGTGGCAGAATTGTTTTCTGAAACTGCAAAATAGCACCAGGGAACGTTTGCGCCGGAACACGCCTCCTCTTTTCACTGAACCGCCTCCAGGAGCACAAGTTTATTCCCCAATTTACAGACACGCGTCTGTGGAAAGAAAAGTCCACTGTGCATCAGGTGCAAAATAGGAATGATACATGCGTCGGTGTACAAAGTCAATTGCGCTGGATGCAAGATAGGGCCCAAAATGCTTCTGTGCTTTCGATCATTTGCAGTCCATTTTCTCTCCATTCTTTTTGCCCCACAATCACTTTAATAAAAGGTTCACCTTTGTTTCAACTGACAATCAAACTGTTGGAAAACTGTGATCTCTGTACTTTTTAGCAAATGCTAATCTGGCCTTTTTGTTTTTGGTGCTGATCAAAAGGTTTGTAATTTAACCTTTGGAATTCTGCTGCTGAAGATAAATCGGTAAATTGATATTTTCATTCCACCATGCTGGATGATTTCACTGACACTTATGTTAGGGGTGTTTTTTCTGGTCAGGTCATTCATCCAGAAGTATTATTTTTAGGACTTTCCAAACTGTTTTCCAAAATGTTCCAAATATTTGGCTATGCCAAACTTTTGTGTATTAGAATTTCTCTTTTCTTTTAGCATCCAAATCGCTTGGTTTTCTTTCATAGAGAGCTCCCTAGTCTTCGTTGGATTATGCCTTCTGACACACACAAACACAGAGTCCAGACAATCTTGATAGAAGGCTAGACTATACCAAGTTACTTTTCTAATGTGGAATTGCTTCCGTGCACCTCATTCTAACTTTAGCTATTTTGTGTGAGGAATAAATATTTTTATTGATTTATTTTCCATAGATTGCTTGAAGCATAATGTTTTTTATGTGATTTGTTACATTGGCATAGCTTAGTCAATGAATGTGGTTGAAATTTATCTTAACTATCCATGTGTCCTAATCTGTTAAAAAAAGGCGTTTTCCAGAGGTGTAATAAACAAACAACAGGTGTTGGAGAGTGGTGCAGATAGTATCTTCTCTGACGTTCTCCACTGAAGTATAAACTCAGGTCTCTGGCACTCATGAAACTGTCTGCAAGCTGCCCACAAACCCATAAACCCTGTTTGTGGTTAACATCAAATGGTGTTTGCTGTCAATCTTGAACTAATATAAATTTTTAATCATACCCCTGCGAAGGCTTGACCCAAATAGCCTAAAGGGCGAAGTGTGAGATAGAGGAAGAGAGGTATAAGCCCATAAGTACCATAAAGCAAGCTTTTTAAGATGTTTACTCCTGTCAGTTTCTCACCGAACTCCGAGCAATTCATCTCACTTCTCCTGCCTGGTGGCTGTATTTGAAGTTTGACCATCAAAATATCCAGTATGTCAATGCCACAGTGAAATCCACTCTGTAGAAAGAAAGTGGTCCATATGTTGTTGTTGTTGTTGTTTAATCCCTCAAGCAATATTTTCAGCCTTTTAAGACCTAAATTCCTTCACTCTCGTTTACATTTTACATATGGCTTCAACAGTTAGGAATTTTTGAAATGCTGTTCACTATTACATTATTACAAAAATATACAGTATCTCACAAAAGTGAGTACACCCTTAATTACACTACTAATTGCCCAGCATGTACCGTATGTCCCTGCCGTTTTCTTATATTATTTAGTGCATTGTTAAAGCTATTTACAATGACTTGTTGAGCCTTAATTCACAGCTGTGGAATCAATGAGATAGGAGCCATAGCTTTGGCCACAGCCAGATGGCGATGATAGGAGAAGACACTACTAGTGTGGGATTATTAGACCAACACAAACACACAAACGGCCATGCACACAAAAACACACACAGGGTGGCCTGACAATCACTCTAGATTATCTCACATTCAGAATGGGAGGGGCCTCCCCCTTGACGTTTGAATCCTGGTCTTAACCAGTACAATTTAGATTAGAAATGTGGATTCAGTAGCTTAATCAATTCAGTTACTGTCCACACACTCTAAAACACATTGCATACCTCCAGTTGAAAGTGGAACAAATTGTAAACAGTGCCGGTGTTGCTAGATTACATAAATGTTATGTGTTTTGGTTTTTGCACTCTTTGAAGAAGTTGTGAAGACTCATTCCAAAAGTGATAGTCCCTACAGTATGTCATGCTTCATCCTGGCATGCGTATGTCAATAGTTGTGGCAAGTCAGATAAGTTGCAATCAGAATTGTTATATTAATACTTTGATTTGACTGGCATAGCCCCACATATAAATAATTTATTGTTGAGTTTGAAGTGGAATAAAAAATACTATACGAATGTTTTGCAATTAATTGTCAATGACCCAATTAAAGAATTCAAAAAGTTGACTGTTGATTAGAGAACATATTTTATATGGTTGGTGTCCTGACTTAGAGGACAGTTTGCAAAATGTTCTGACCATTAAACAGTTTTTACAATTAACGTAAACTGTTTCTGTATTGTAACATGCAGCATTATTAAAGTACACAGAATGTTGTTGTTTGGAGCAAGGGGTGCAAAACAGTTATGGAACCTCTCTAACCGCTGACCTCGTGTGGATTACACTACATAAGACAGTGGAATGTTATCTTCAGAGTCCACTCACTTGTATTTGTGAAGGCCTCTGAGCCAAGTGTCCTTCAAGGTCTCTACTGTGTTACCACAGTGTCTTTCACAGAGGGGCTAAAGAGAAAACAGCCATGGATTTTCTGCTGCTCTTTTCCAAACCGTGGGTTATGTGAGCATGTGCTCAGCGCTGAGCGGCTAGGGCCTGGGAGGGCTAGTGAAAACAATGCAGCCGTTGGAGAAACTGCAAGCTGCTGATAAGGAAATAAAGAACCCCTGGAGTAGAACCAGGTGACAAACATGAATTGTTTACCGAGGGTATTTTTGGCCTTTTTCAAATTGTTTCTCCTATGAAATTTTGGTAGACTGTAATCCTTGAACCGTTCTCCAGTGGCTTCCAGTCTTGAAGAGATGAAATCACAGTTGTCCTTCTCCAGACAGTCAAAAAGCCTCAATGGAACCCATCTGATCAAGATATCCACTTAATATGTAAGGCCACTAGCCCAGCAGCGAAGTCAAAACCACCCACTCTGCTAAAAAGAAAAAACAAATGACTGCAAATAAATGCCAAACAAAATGCCAAACAATGCACTGGAAATAAACACATTCTGAGGTGTGTGTAGGTAAATGTCATACTGTATGTATAAACCAAAAGCTGGGAATCATTTAAGACGTACAGAGAGCGATATGTGTTCGTTCTATGTTATGGAAAGTAATGTACATACAGTGCATCCGGAAAGTATTCACAGCGCTTCACTTTTTCCACATGTAGTTATGTTACACCCTTATTTCCGAATTGGATTAAATTCCTTATTTCCCTCAAAATTCTACAAACAATACCCCATAATGACAATGTGAAAGAAGTGTGTTTGACATCTTAGTAAATTTATTAAGAATAAAAACAAAAAAGCACATGTACATAAGTATTCACAGCCTTTGCCATGACACTTAAAATTGAGCTCAGGTGCATCCTGTTTCCACTGATCATCCTTGATTTACCTGTGGTAAATTCAGTTGATTGGACATGATTTGGAAAGGGACCCACCTGTCTACAGTATAAAAGGTCCCACAGTTAACAGTGCATGTCAGAGCACAAACCAAGCCATGAAGTCAATGTAATTGTCTGTAGACCTCCAAGTCACCATTGTATCGAGGCACAGACTTGGGGACGGGTACAGATAAATATCTGCAGCATTGAAGGTCCTAATGAGCACAGTGGCCTCCATCATCTGTAGATGGAAGAAGTTTGGAACCACCAGGACTCTTACTAGAGCTGGCCACCCAGTCAAACTTAGCGATCGGGGGAGAAGTGCCTTAAGCCGCTTTCCAACCAAGTAGTTACAGGAACGTAGTTATAGGAACAGTCCACTTGTAAACAGTTCTACTAACTACTCTCCCCCAAAACCGTTTTTTCTATTTGCATTCACACTGGTCAAGTGGCCATAGGAACTGGTAGGAGGGGTAAGAGAGTGATGCAAGCACCGCAACAGGCTTTTATAGCGTCGTCACTAGACTTTAGCATAGCGCCACATACAACAACAGTTCACAGTTTAATGTTTGTAACACTGGGTGTATGATTGGAGATAAGTGTGTAAATCATCTTATGTCTATGCAGATGATCTGGTTGTTTTCCTGGTTCCTTCAGCTGTTCGTTCAGATTTTGAGGCTGAAAACGACATCCAATACAATTTTTAAAAAAATAATGTTGTGTTGTGTTGAACCGCGGCGTTTAAAAACTAGGCTGGAGTAAATAAATTGAGTAGCTACTTAACACAGAAACACAAAAGACGAAGACTCCAGCATAATATGTATTATATGCAACAGACACATGAAGCGATCGGCCAATTGGACCAATCAACGTAGACCTAGGAAAAGGGAAAGACCCTGCTCTGGAGTAGGAGCTAAAAAGGTTATAGGAACGGCGGTGCGACGAACTAAATAATCCCGCAGTTTCTTCTATCGGAACACAAGAAAAAAAGGGTTATAGGAACGTTATGTTCTAGGAACTGCAAAAATCCCTGCGGTCGGAAAGCGGCTTTAGTCAGGGAGGTGACCAAGCACCCAATGGTCACCCTGACAGAGCTCCAGCATTTCTGTGGAGAGAGGAGAACCTCTCTCCACAGAACAACCAGCTCTGCAGCACTCAGGCCTGTATGGCAGAGTGGCCAGACGGAAGTCAATCGTCAGTAAAAGGCACATGAGAGCGCACCTGGAGTTTGCCAAAAGGCACCTGAAGGACTCCCAGACCATGAGAAACCAAATTATCTGGTTTGATGAAACAAAGATTGAACTCTATGGCCTGAATTGCAAGCGTCATGTCTGGAGGAAACCAACCACTGCTCATAACCTAGTCAATACCATCCCTACACTGAAGCATGGTGGAGGCAACATCATACTCTTGGCATGTTTTTCAGTGGCGGGAATTGGGAGACTAGTCAGGATTAACAGAAATATGAATGCAGCAATGATCATGCACATATTCACCTGCACATCTGTCTTTGTATAATTTCCACATGACCATTTCCATACAGACACATCCTGGCGGAAAACCTGCTCCAGAGCGCTCTGAACCTCAGACTGGGGCGAAAGTTCATCTTCCAACTGGACATTGACCCTAAGCACACGGCCAAGATAAGAAAGGAGTGGCTACAGGACAACCCTGTGAATGTCCTTGAGTGGCCCAGCCAGAGCCCAGACTTGAACCAGGTTGAACATCTCTGGAGAGATCTGTAAATGGCTGTGCAGCGAAGCTCCCCATCCAACCTGATGGAGCTTGAGAGGTCCTGCAAAGAAGAATGGGAGAAACTGCCCAAAAATATGTGTGCCAAGCTTGTAGCATCATACTCAAAAATATTGTGAGGATTTAATTTCTGCCAAAGGTGCCTCAACAAAGTATTGAGCATAGATTGTGAATACTTATGCACGTTTGTCTGTTTTTATTTTTAATATCTTGAATTGGCTCCTTATTCAGTAACTAGGCTTCCTTCACTGGTACTACCAAACAGGCCCCTGGTAAAAATGACCATCCTTCCAATACTAGACTTGATGTCACTACACTGTAAAACATTTCAAGTCAGTTCAACTTGGAAATGCAAGTTCACCTGCTGCCTTTAAAATTCCTTGAAGAATGCTTTTGTTGCAACTCACAAAATAATGTTCATAAAGTTGATATAACTACAGTGTTCTAGTTTTCTCAACATTGTTTCTTTAGTTGATTTAAAATTGTATCATTTAATTCAACTTCATACTTTGAGTTAAAACAAATAATTATTTTACTTTATCAATGCAAGAAAACTTCCCTTACCTAGTCAAACTGACATACATTTCTGCATTATTTTATCTCACAATTTCAAGTTAAAACAACTTTAAAGGCACACCTGAAATATATTATATTAAAGTGTGTCTTAGAGGCGATGTGTCTTTTAGTCTGCTATTTCGCCAACCATCAGTAGAAGTGTTGTTCGATTTGATTTGGTTAGTAGTTGTAGATGTGAAGGCACACATTCAAATTAAAATCATGGTCTGTACAGCTCATCAGCATAGATACAAAATATGTTAATTACAATACTTTTCAGGCAAATTCATAAGAAAATAGTTTTCATTCACGACAAAAACCTGAGACACAATAGGCCTGCACTTCCTTGTACATCCCCTCAGCGAAAGAGCACTTTTTGGAAACAAGGCAGAGTAGGGAGAGCAGCAATTTAAGAGTTATCATAAATTATCTGCAATCATAAGAACTGCACAATTCTGCAAAAACTGTACAATTCCCAACCTGAAAGTGTTTAAAATGGAACAGGTGTTTCCCTAATGGGTGCAAATGTCCAAGTATCATATTACATTTGGTTCTTATGATAACCACAAACATTTGATTTGCGGTAGTTTCATTTATCAACTGATATATCCACAAACATAAAACAAAATGCTAAAAACCTACATATGGTAGAGCATGCTGGGAAATATGATGGAGAAACTCCTAACATTCCTCAAGAATTACCGGTTAACTTTGGCTCCAAACTCATCTGATTATATACAGTAAAAAATAAGGCCATAAAATTTACGTGTGCTTCCCCACTTTGAACTTGACAATTTTAATAGTTTATTTTTTAAGGATTTTTCTGGCAAGAAATTAATTAAATTGTGTGTAAAATAAGTGGAATAAGTGGAAGAGTTCTCTCTTGCTCCCATCCCCCCGCAACCACCTTTTTATTTTCAACTGATATACCCAAGTTCAATCAACCCATACATATTTGACTTTAGTCAAAACAATTAATTAATGCGAGTTAAAATTTGACATTGAGTTCAAAATCCAAAACTTGTCAGAGATCTTTGAACTAACAAGAAGAAGTAAGTGGACATAACTAAATGGGTCTGTAATGTTCAGATTTCAGAAAAAGTGAATGCTGGTTCTGATTGAAAGGTGTCGGAACGCACAGTGCATCACAATTTGTTGCGTATGGGGCTGCTGTTTTGGTGACAAAACGAGGACCCTCACAATATTAGGCAAGTGGTCATAATGTTTTGGCTGATCTGTGTGTATACCAGCTATATCTGTGTATAGCTGTTGTTATGCACAAAGCCCTGAGATGTCATATCGCTTGCTATTATTAACCAGTTAATAATGCCATATACTACAGCTTTTAGGCAATCAGCATTCAGGCATTATATCGCTGTTGAAAACACATTGGGTCATGTCTAAATGCTGTGCACAGTTGATATGTATTCCACAGTAAAACATTTGTATGAAATGTACAGTGAACCTACTAGCAGCAATTGACCAGTAGTTACCAGTACTGTACCTATTGTGATTTATTATACAGTACCAAGTCCTGTTATTGCATTACAGTAACAAGTCAGTTGCTGTAATGTACTGCACAGTGCCTGTCCCTTACTGTAATTTATTTTACATACAAAATATGCATACATCACATCATGCCTTTTAAGCAAGTGTAAAACGAGACCCAAACATAAGTTTGTGAGTGACAGTGCGGCATGGGTGGTGCACTCAATAATAGCCCTCAAGCTTTTGCTAAGTGACATGCTAAACAAATTCCCTATGCATGGAAAAAATAAAATACCATACCTCTTGTTTTTTTAGATGAAAACAGTTAACCTTTTCCAATATTAACTTAGTGACATGGCTCATCGACGAGACTTTGAAGTTACAATGAGTAGGTTTGTGATGTGTTAAGTTATAGCAAATACAGGATACAAGTCTAACAATTGTATTATTTCTATTTTTGTAGGTTTTATAATATCACAAGTAATCAATTAGTCGAAAGATTTCAACAATTTGCCACAAAGCAAAATCAAATTGCAACAAAGCATTCCTAGATGATGTGGTGATTCGGTATGATAATGTTGAAATTAATGAAAATAGCTAACAGTTAATGCAATGAACAGTAATCTACTGTGTATAGAAATTACAGTATGATAATGTTGAAATTAATAAAATAGCTAACAGTTAATGCAATGAACAGTACTCGACTGTGTATAGAAATTACATTATGATACTGTTGAACTTCAGAGGACTTACCAACAGTTAATAATGTAATAAACACTACTTTATTTCATAATTAAAGTTAAAAAAAAAGTAATTTAGCAGACACTTATTCAGTATGTACAGGGGCATACCCCCTGGAGCAACTTAGGGTAAAGTCACTTGCTCAAGGACACAACAACATTTGGCACAGTTGGGAATCACACTAGCAATCTTTTGATTACAAGTATGACTTCTTAGTCACTGAGCCATTTGACGTCCTTTAATGTTGAAATTACAGTAAGTTACTATCGAAATTATTAAAATTGCTAAGTGTAGCCAAATCTTAGACAGCCTTGTACCTCATTGCTTAATTGGCCATTTAAAACGTGTCTCAAAGCCACAGCAAGCTCATTACAGGCTGACACAAAACACAAATTGTATTCACTTTGCCGGTGTTCAATATTACATCTGAGGCAGCTTAAATTATGATAGAACTGCAACATTTGGTCAATTATAAAAACAAAAAACTTACCAAAAGTTTGTGCTAAACCTCCAGTACCTCCATTTCACATTGACTTTGTACTTGTTAACTGGCCTTTTTAAATCACTATTCCAAACTAACTATGACAAACCTTAAACACTGCCTGGAAGACACTTTCCCTTATTGGTCTTCTTTCTTAACTGTGAAGTCATGTGTGGTAGGTGTCATGACCCCCATTTTCTCACTTCGGCTAGGTTTGCTTAGCTGCTCAGCTTCAGCGGTTCTGAGGTCCAATTAAACGGGTATGTTTGTGTTTCATGGCCTTTATTTTAATTACTGTAGTTCAGGGGAAGGCAACGTCGCCAGAAGCCCCCCCTGGCCCCCTTGGAGTCGTCATTAGCTTAGCTCGCTCGGAGCCAGGCTGAAGATGAGCTGAGAAAAAAGAGTAATAGCAAACTGTGTCAAAGGCTGGGTGGCATGGCTATACACTAACCTGAGGTAGCAGAGTTACAACTCAGCACAGACGGGTGGCTATCATTCGAGTGACTACTGTACGCCACAGCTGCACCTTTCCTTTTATCTGGGCCGGAATGAGGTGCAAGCTCATCTCCACTGGGTCAGTGCCGCCATGTCACTTCACAACAAACACTGAGGCTGCACGGACGATAAATCTGAATAACATAAACTATAAACAGCTAAAGGGGGAGTAGGAAAAGCAGACAAAGGTTATAAATGATACTGGCTCAGGGATCCTTCATCAAGCTCAACTAATGTGCAATTATAAGCTTTAGACCAGGAGAGAATCACCTTGAAAAACATTTATCACATAAACTGTTTTGCTGTTCTCTCCAGCCTCTAATTAATGCAGCTGCAGCAGGGGAGTTTTGTTTGCCGATATATTTACATACACGTAAAGAAACAAATATTGTGCTGTGTAGTGGAACGAGCCATTGCCAAAGACCCTTCATACATCTCCATTAGATGGCAGCGACACCCATTCCCTATCATTAAGCAATAATAGTTTACTTTACAGCTCATGAACTACAGTATCAACAAATTAAGCATGTCGCTTGGGCTGGGTGCGGCGCTGAGCGACGGGGGATGGGTAGAGGATTGCGCTTTATCAATGCATGTGTCGTGTTGAACCACATCACAGCCTTTCATGGCACAATAAAGTATGAAGCTCGAAAAAGTCATTTCAAAGTCAAATCTATGCAGCCGTTGGATTTTCGTGTGTTGTTGCTGGGAAGAAAGAGCAGCCTGAGGGAGGTTGGGAAGAAGAAAAGGAGAACGAAGCCTGGGCTGATGGAGTCGACGGGAGGTAAGAAGTTGCTGTGCTCCCAGTGGACAATGAGGGGTGATGGATAAAAGGACGAGGCCAAGGCTCGCACGCAGAGGCTCTAGGGAGAGCGGGCTGCCAATGTAGAGGGCACAGAACTGACTGCGGAATGTGGTGTGTGTGTTTCTTTGAAAGCTCTCACAGGTGTCCGGGTGGGGAGGAGGGCAGGTGTGTGTGTAGAGCCATAATATGGGTTGGTGTATTTGATACTGTTTGTGTGTTCTCTCTGACAGGTGGGCATAGATATGCAGGTGGTGAATGCCTCCCAGGTGTGGGTGCCTGCCTTGGAGCCCATAGCTAACCCAGCCTTCCTCCTCGACTCGAAGATCTGGGAGATATGCCAGGAGCTGCCCATTCACTGGATACATCCCACCCCCGTGAGAGGTACAGTGCACCAGGGCCTCCCCAACCCTCTCTAGCCTGTAAACACAGCCTATTAGCACTCCTCCTTGGAGCTAACCTCGTAGGCCTCGCTGCAGGCCCGGGGAGAGACAAGATGATTTCATAACTAGATGTCAGTTATTTCTGAGCTCCTCTCTTTCGCACAGTGCTTTGAAAACAGTGGCATGAGAGATTTAGAGGGTATTTATGTGATTTCTGAGGAAAAGTCTTAGGCTAAATATCCTCCTCATGTCTTGTACGGTTTGTGCCGGAGTTTGGCGGAGCAGTCTAAGCTCCTGAAATAAAACATCTCCCCCAAGCGACGATAGTGTTTTAAAAGTTATCTTAAGTGTTCAAAGAGCATATGTTACAACCAGTTTTAAGGTTTGAACATTAAAGAATTAATTTGAATATTGTTCTATTGATGTCCTAGGAT
Source organism: Umbra pygmaea (assembly GCA_016801145.1). Classification (NCBI taxonomy): domain Eukaryota; kingdom Metazoa; phylum Chordata; class Actinopteri; order Esociformes; family Umbridae; genus Umbra; species Umbra pygmaea. Next base: position 5,934 of record JACXGM010013861.1, on the reverse strand, counting down.
AGTTCAGTGGCCATGTCCTCCAGTACAAGACATGTCCGAAAGTATTGGTATCCCTGCATATTATTCAAACAATGTACCATTCATCCTGAAAAGGGTTTAAATTAAAATATATTTTGTCATCCTTACATACATGCATGTCTCTTTGGTTTACAGTGGAACAAAAAAATGCTGTGAAAATAACTGAATTTTTGCCTATGAAGACATTCTCGAAAGGTCTGGACAATATTATTGATACCCTCAAATAATTACATGAAATAATTGCATTGTAGTGATATCTCAAGCAGACTGTTCTCTTCTAATTAGTAACACTGGTGTCTTGAATCACATAATCACTCATTGAGCCAATATAAATGAATAAAAGAACTCAGTCAGCGGTTGTCACTGTGTATCACAATGAACATGGAGAAGTCAGGGAAAACCAGAGAGATGTCTGAATATGTTAGAGACGGTAATAGCCAAGCATGGTCAACTTAAAAACTACAAAACCATCTCTAAAGCACTTGATGTTCCTGTGAGAAGTGTTGTTCAAATTATTAAGTTGTTTAAGGCCAATTGAACTGTAGCCACAAGAGGAAAACTGAACCAAGAATGAAGAGGATTGTTCAAATGGTGCAGAAAGAACAAAGGAAAACTTCAAAACAGATCCTAGCTAAAGTTCAAGCTCAAGGTGCAACAGTTACAAGTCACATCATCCATTGCAATCCGAAGTAAAATTAGCTCCATGGTAAAAAACCCAGGAAACCCCACTTCTCAGAAACACAAAAAGCCTGACTGGAGTTTGTCAAAATGCATGTGGACAAACAAAATCCTTCTGGGCAAATTTCCTTTAGATAGAAAACAGTGGCATGAAAAAAAATGAAGATTTACAAAAAAAGAACATCATCCCTACCTCGAAACATGGAAGAGCCTTAGTGATGTTTTGGAGTTGCTCTGCTGTCTCTGGCACTGGGTGATTTGAATGTGTGTAGGTCACAATGACATTAGAAGAATATCATTGCATTTTGGAGCAAACATACAGCCCAGTGTCAGAAAGCTGTTTCTCAGTCACAGGTCATGGGTCAGTCACAGCATGATAATGACCTGAAACATACATCAAAAAGCACCCAAGAATGGATGAGAAGAAAACATTGGGCCATTCTGAAGTGAGTCCAGATCTAAATCCCATTGACTGCCAGAGCTACTGTCCAACCACTGTACTGTGCCTATAGAAAATCATCATACCCTGGAAAATCCTTACATATTGTCACATTACACCCTGGAAATTAAAATAAATTAAATCTAACTTTGGCCAGCTGTATTTACACATTAGAACCCTCAACATCAAAGTGAAATTAACATTTACAAAGATTCTGAACAATTATTAAAATGTAATTGCTGAAATACCTGGTTTGGATAAGTGGTCAGACCCTTAGAGTAATTATTTTAATTAGAGTAACCCTTAATTATAAATTTGGCCAGGTACATCCAGTCACTTACCAGAGCACACACCATGCTAATTGCCCCCCCTGACATCAGTTGTAGTTGTTTTGCTTTCTTCATAAGAAAATTGTGTGTTCCATGATAAGTCAGTCCATTACTAGTAGAGCATGGCAACACAAAGAATATACCGTGGTTGAAAGGGCGCTTTCAAAAGGGCTTTGGGACAAAGTTGTGGAAATGCACAAGTTAGAAGAAGGATACAAAAAAATGTCACAGGCTTTAACTATCCCTCTTCAGAGCATTATTAAGAAGTAGAAAGCGTATGGCATCACCAACACCTTTCCTAGATCGGGCCGTCCCTCCAAACTAGATGAACGAACCAGGATGACATTGATCAGGGAAGCTACCAAGAGGCCAATGGCAACTTTGAAGGACTTACAAGTCCTTATGGCTGAGATTGGTCGGTCTGTGCATGTGAACACCATCTCACAAGCAACATTATGTTGTGGGGGTGTTGCTCTTCAGAGGGGATTGGGCAATTGGTCAGGATTGAAGGGAAAATGGATACTGTCAAGTACAACCTAATTCTTGAGGAAAACCTGTGGCTCTCTGCTAGACAGCTGAAGATGGGCAGGTGGTTCACCTCCCAGCTTGATAACAACCCTAATCACACCGCCAAAAAAAGTATGCAGTGAATAAAGGATAGGAAGGTGAATGTCCTTAAGTGTCAAGTCAGAGCCCTGACCTAAATCCAATTGAAAATCTGTGGACTTGACCTATCCAAACAGACTAATGGCTGTAATTAAAGCAAAAGGTCGCTCTACAAAGAATTAAAACATGGGACTGATCAGTTTTCCAACTCAGTTATTCTATTATTGTTTTACATTTCCGAACTGTTGCCTTTTTACATTACTTGAATGTTGTAAGTCAGCATGTGTAAAAAAAACTGGAATTAACAAATATATTTTTTATGTGTTTTTATTTCAGACTTTAAGTGTCACACCATGGTAGGACTAATGGTCACGTGTGGCAGATAGAAGTCATATTGATAGTCTGTGAACTGAACTTTAAGGGTTTATGTTTATATATGTTAAGAAAATGAACTGGTGTATTTGTATGTATTGTGTATATACTGTATATGTGCATTCTAATTTCTGTGGTATTTCAGGCTATAAACTGTTGAATTATGTATGTATGGGATAATGGCGCCATCTTCTAGAACACTCAGGGTGTCCTTTCCTAATATCGGGTAGCCTTATAAACAGATGTAGCTCATGATAGATATTTACTTGGGGTTTGGTAATCAGGGACCTAGAGTATAGGTCCCTGTACAGCCTGTAGTGTTCCAGAGGGTGGCGCGTGTCATTGTGTGTTGTCACACCCCTGTTATTCAGTTGGACTGGCTGATGCTACAGGTGCTGTAAGTTTCCAATGTGACTAATACAGTGTTATGTATTTGTGAGTGAATGTACAGAGGAGGTAACTCTATATTAACGGTGTAAATTTCTCATATGCTATACATGAGAAATCTTAATCATAGCTAATCCTATATGTAAATGCTGTTCTTGCTTATGTCGATTAGTCCACATAATGGACTCAGGGCCGAATTTACTAACACTAGCGCAGTTTGCGCTGCGTCTGTTTATGCGAGTTCGGTAATTGCGCACGCTATGCTTCCAAATTTAGCATAGTATTTATCAAACCCGATACCCATTACGGAATCAGCGCATACTCCGCCCTCTATTAACGCGCCTCTAAAAGAGCAAACAATGGGCCTGTATGTATCTATCATGGATCTCCCCACGGAAAAAGAAAGCAGCAAGCTTAAATTTATTGAAGAAGAAATTAAAATCTTAGTGCATCAAGTAACAGCAAACCTGAACATATTACAGGGCAGAACATGGCATATATGTTCAGCCTATATCTTTAATATGAAAAGTCAACCGATGTGGTTAAGTAATTAAAGAGTGTTATATAGCTAGGTCAATAATCGCAAATTGCTTATTAAAAATAGAACAGATGGAGGCATTTGTCTTTTTTTGAGCCAAGTCTATTAGATGCTATGTTTGGAAGTTGTTGCTGTCACTTCTGCCATTGACGTAGGCTATATTTGAACACACAGGAAAATGCGCTTGCTGGTTTAAACCTGCTTTTAAGAGGCGGTAAATTCCCCCCGCAGAATATAGGCGCGCTCTTACTGGCAGTCTTTGTAAATACCACGGAATATATAATTAGGCACACTTTACCGTATCCTCCCACCTTTTTGCGTGTCTCTTGTCGCTCATGTGGGACGCAATCTGCGATGTTACCAAAGTGCGCCCGGTTTGTAAATAGCCCGCATCGGTTATGTCCGTCTTTGCGACCAATTAGCGCGTGGAAACAGGCGCAAACGGCTTGATAAATCTAGCCCTCAGTTTTTAAGCCTTGTAGTATGGTTTTGTTTTGGGTACCAGTCGCCCATTGTTAATAAGAGAGCCGTAATCGGTGTAGGTTTGTTATTTTGTCTAAGTGATCAGTAAATAATGAGGAACACCTTTCCTTTCTTCGTTCTCCCTTCCTCAACACTCCACACACCCAAGACATTAAGACAAAAAAAGTGGTATGATGATTTTCTATAGGCACTGTACATGCTGACTCTCCTCCCTCATGTGCACAATGTCTTTGCCCATTTACAGCATGCACTGCTTTAGTCATATCTCATTGTGTGTTTTGAAAATGTTAATCTGCACATTCAAGTGTTATCTTTTCAATTTGGTATTGCCCTGTAACTTTGCATACCAACTGATCCACCTCTCTAATTGAGACCTCTAATTTGCACAAACTGTACATATATCGGTACTTTGTATTGTATACTCTGAGCATCTGCATTCTGTGTTTTGTATTTTTGTGCACTTCATGTGTAACTTGAAGTACACCATTATGCTTACTCTTGGCCAGCTTGCAATTGCAGATGACAATCTGTTTTCAATTGGCCCACCTGGTTAAATATAGGTGAAGTAAAAAAAGAAATAAAAAAGCATGCTAGAGCGGTTTGCTCAAGAAGATTTGTCCAAACTACCAGTCGAAAAAAGTAGATATTTCATTCAGAGCTAGAGAGACAATAAATGTGCAACAAAATAGGTTGGGGGGAAGACACTGTTGATTTCACTACACTGTTGTCTCAAGAGAATTTCACTCCAATGGAAATCTTCCCAGCCTCCCTCAGTGTCTCAACAGCTCAGTGATGTTATGTTTTCCTGCAGGTAGAGAAAAATAAGTCATCTCTTTGGGGCTCCACCAGGAAGTTTGCAGCCTTTTATTTCCTATTTTGAGGGACTCCAGAGACTGCCTGACTAATTCCAAGCAGATGTTAGCCTAGGTTTTTTGTGTTCACTTAAATGTTTCCTTTTTTAATTTCTGTGTTTTTGTCCTGGTCTATTTGATTTTTTATTTTTTTAATGTATTTGCTTTATGCTTTCAGTTTTATGTGGGGTTGAGTACGGCTGGGGTGATGCTATGTGGGTGTGGGGCCTGTTGGGTTTTGTTGGGGGGGTTGGGAGTGTTTTTTGCTGGGAGGGATGTTCTATTCAAGGGCGCAGGGTGGGTATGTTGGGTATAGATATAATGTGCATTTTGTTTGACAATAATGCAAACATAGGTCAATCTTTTATTTAAAAAATATTTGAAGAAATATATACAGTGTACGGTAGATTAAGGGTACCTATATTTTTGTCTATGGCATTTTCCTTTGTTAAGTAAAATTATGTCATATATCAAAATTTAAGTTTCTGTTTTATTGAATGTGTAATAAAAATGGTGGATACCAAATCCTTTTGTCATTTTCTACTTAGTTGAGAGATTATTATTATTAAGAAAGTGAAATGGTAGCGGTACTTATCCAGGATACTTTTGGATACTTCTGTATAATGCTGCAGCTTGAGTTAGAATCTAGCCCCCCGCCATTTCCAAAGCCTGGGAGGGTCTGCCATTGACCCTCAGAGAAGCTGAAAGTGCAGACACCTTTGCTTCTGCTAGGGTGATTGTAATTTAATTATTTTAGCGAATTTCTTACGATTTTTATCTAATAATAATAATAATACAAATCCCTGTCAAGCCTGTTGCCTTGTACATGTTAGAATGCTGTATCAATATTTTTATATAAATATTATAATTCAAAGGTGCACTGTGTAGAAATTGCGCATTGAAAATGAACTTACGTTCTCTGTCTGCATTTCTTCATATTTAGAGGCAACTTAGGGACAATGATTCCCTACACTATGCAGAGCTTATTTAGGAACTGCAATGAGGACACAATGGTTGTGCTTCCACAGTGTTGGTTAGTGGTGCAACGGATCGTCATTGATCCGTGATCCGTTCGGATCAATATCTTCGGTTCGGCACACACGTGATCCGCGGATTGATTTCTGCAAAAAAAGTTGTGCGCATGTTCAGTCTGCTCACAGCGTGGTGATGGCGAGCGGAGGAACGGAGGAGCTTAAACGCCCCGCGTCATTTAAATCCCCTGTATTGGAGCAT
>JACXGM010013860.1:0-22628 GCA_016801145.1 Umbra pygmaea | reverse complement strand
ATTCACCTGGTGCTAGTAGAGACTGATTGTGTCTTAATTACTTGACTACATTCACCTGGTGCTAGTAGAGACTGATTGTGTCTTAATTACTTGACTACATTCACCTGGTGCTAGTAGAGACTGATTGTGTCTTAATTACTTGACTACATTCACCTGGTGCTAGTAGAGACTGATTGTGTCTTAATTACTTGACTACATTTACCTGGTGCTAGTAGAGACTGATTGTGTCTTAATTATTTGACCATATTCACCTGGTGCTAGTAGAGACTGATTGTGTCTTAATTACTTGACTAGATTCACCTGGTGCTAGTAGAGACTGATTGTGTCTTAATTACTTGACTACATTCAGCTGGTATATTCAGTCCCTATATGTGTCCGGGTGAACGAGAGAAAGGCGGTTTAGGAATTGTGTACCTGAGTCTAGTGGCGGTATTTTGAAAACAAGCTGTTCGAGGGACTTGTTTCCAACAACAATGCACCGTGGGGAGGAGAGGGACCAGCTGTTGGGCGACTTGTGGAGATCTACTGCCACCGAGTATAAGCAGGAGAGGGTAGAAATAATTGCGTTGGATTTGTTGCGTGGGAGAGGGTTGCGAGGCGAGGGCAGGATGGCTGACGGTGTGGTGGCGGGTTGCGACGCCCGTTCGGTGAGTGAGGTCGGCATGGAGGGGAGTTCTGATGGAAGTGTGGGGGTTGCTGGTGTGGGGGTAGGGTTTGAGGACTTACGGTATGTGTGGAGGAAGAAGAAGCGGGCACGGAAGAAAGAGGGTGGTGAGTGTAGTTCGGGAGAGGGTGTAGGGCCGGCACTTGGTTGTGTGGAGCAGGGGTATAAGGTGGTTTTGGTGTTGCAGCCCTGACTGGTAAGATGTTACACCCGGTGTCACTCACTGCGGCAATTAGGGAACAGGTTGGGAAGGTGGTGGATGCTAGGTGTTTGAGTGGTGGGAGGGTTCTTATTGTGGAGGGTAATGTGGCTCAGAGGGAGAGGTTGCTGAAGTTGAAGTTGTTGAATGGGGGTAAGGTGAAATGTATGGTGCCTGGGAGTGCGGTGAAGGTGAGAGGGGTGATCACAGGGGTGCCGGAGGATCTGTCAATAGAGGAGCTTAAGGAGGTGGTGTTGGGAGGGGTGGTGTTGGAAGTGAGATGGATGGCCAGTAGGGCGGTGGGGTTGGATAAGGTGAGTCCCAGGGTGTTGTTGGGTGCACTTAGGGTGTCTTAGTATTTTGGTAAGGGAATATGTGCCGCCGCTCTAAGGTGTTTTAATTATCAGCGTATGGGGCATGTGGCTGCAGTGTGCTGAGGGAAGGGTAGGTGTGGTAGGTGTGGGGGAGCGCATGAGTATGGCAAGTGTGGGGTAGGGGACGTGGTGAAGTGTTGTTATTGTGGTGGGGAGCACAGTGCTGCGTTGGGGGGGGTGTGGTCCAGCAGAAGGCAGCAGAGGCACAGCGGGATTCCGTATGCAGAAGCAGTGCGGAGAGTGGGGGGACTTGGGGTAGGTGTGCAGGTGGAGAAGGAGAGGGTTGTAGGCCAGGTGTCGGAGGACGTTTGGGTGTTCACAAAGTGGTGTTGTCTGAGAAGTGTAAGCATGAGTGTGTGGTTGGAAAAGGATTCGCTGGTGGGGGGCAGGGTTGAGTTTTTGGCGTTTTTGTGTAGTGTGGTGAATGTGTGTAGTCAGGTTAAGGGACGGAATGCTAGGATAGATGTTGTGGAGTTTATGGGTGTTAATGATGTCACAGGGGAGATTGTGCATGAGTTGATGAAGGGGAGGGGGGAGGGTAGGTAGTGGGGTGGGGAGGTGGTGGGGGTGGGGTGGGAGGGTAGTGGGCTGTATTCTGTTTTCTAGGGTCTTGGGGTGAGTTGGGTAGAGATGACTTGGGTGGGGCATGACCGGCCTCACTCTCCGGTACAGTCGGTGGCGGTGTATGCATCTTTGATAGGTTGCGATCCGCCATTACCTCATAGAAGAAGGAGGAGAGAAAGGCGCAGTTCATTAATCATTCAGTACATGCGTTGTATCAGACTGTTTGGCATTCCTGTACTATTTTTATATTGGACTCTACGTTTATGTCCTCGCCACGTTACTTTCAAACTGTAAGTAGACATTGCATGTATATTTCTTCGTATTTCCAGGCAGATCGCTACTCGCGTTCTGGGCCACGATTAAGAGCCCACTATAGTCGCCTGAAGTTGTGCCATATATGTATGTATGTATGTATGTATGTATGTATGTATGTATGTATGTATGTATGTATGTATGTATGTATGTATGTATGTATGTATGTATGTATGTATGTATGTATGTATGTATGTATGTATGTATGTATGTATGTATGTATGTATGTATGTATGTATGTATGTTAGTTAGCGATTATATTACCTGTGTGGCTGATTGTCTCTAACGTGCAACTGGATGGAGTTGGGCAAATCTGGATATAGTAATAGAGATTCTGTCTCTAGTGCAGGTTCTGTCTCTATAGCATGCAGGCTAGTTTCAGACTAGTGTAGTGAATCCACTGTCCACATTAACCTGTTTGATATTGCGGTGCCATTTTTCAGTACATGCAAAGTTTGCACATAATACTATCTCCGTGCACAACTGTGCTTTAATGTGAATAAAAAATTAGCAGTGTTGTAAGCTAATTGTTGCATCCATTGAACTACTTGCATACCTATCAATGCAGATTAAAAATAAAGTATACATAACACCGAATGGATAGAAGTGAAAAAGTAAGTGGAGTGACATTTGGGTTGGGGAGTGAGTATACGGCGTGGTACCATTTGACTGTGTCGTTTGGTGTGTTTATTATTACTTTGACTTTTAAGAAAGTCATGTTTCAATTTAGGAAGTAAAGACAGCCAATGTGAAAGCCTGAAATATTTAGGCAACATAATGATCTAACTAGCTAATCAGATCAAATGTAGGATTGGTGCTGATGCTCATTAGCTATTGGCCATTTTTAAATGTAATTATTTCATAGGAGATTGGGTTAGCCAGGTTCAAAATGCTTTCCTTTATACATTGAGCCCTAATACGGTTTATATGTCCATTACTGTATACAAATCTTTCAGCGATTAAAAGTAAGAATATGCTATTCCTAATGTAGAAAACGTGTATACAGTACTATATACAGTACCTGAGTATAAACTGCAATTCCTAATGTAGAAAAAGTGAGTACAGTGAACCCTCGCTATATCGCGGTTCACCTTTCACGGTCTCGCTGCTTCGCGGATTTGCAGGATGCAGCGGCTCAGTTTAAAGAGCAGTGAAATACACGTCAGTCACTATTTGTCCTACTGTACTTTGTATTTTTTTCATAATAATTTCTCTCCCGTTCTAATCCAATGACTCGGGTTGCGCATTTGAAGCCTTCAGTTCGTATTGATGATTAAAATTATTATTTTACAGTACAGTAGTTATTTGTAAAAAAATACTTTTATACAGTACTTTTATTTGTTAAACAAATGCTTGGGCCTGCAAAAAGGTTTTGTTCTTTGGTTTCAATGTATTATGGAGTATTTCATTGTATAATAATTGTAAAAAAAAAATAAAGGTTACTACTTCACGGATTTCGCCTATCACAGGTTCTTTTTGGAATGTAACCCCCGCGAAAAACGAGGGTTCACTGTAAACGGCATATACCAGCATATTCCCCTGACTACACCATTGAGACAGAGTCAAGATCAAGTAGCTAAAAACGTATTCCTCCCAGATGGCTCTTTTTTGTTTTTTTATTTTACAAGGTAAGCAGACAAAGAACAATTACTTATTTACAGCAACAACCTGGGAGCAGTTAGGGTAAAGTGTCTTGCCCAAGGACACAACAACATTTGGCTCAGTCGGGAATTGAACAGACAACCTTCTGACCACAATTCTGACTCCCTAACCACTGAGCCATCTGCACTTTTTTAACTAAAAAAAGATACTGAAATGCCATTGGCCTAAAATTTGAAGGGAATCCCTTTCCAAACTGTTTCAGTCCACGTCAAGCACTGGTCTGAGGACATTTTTGCCCATTCAGCCAAGAGAGCATCTGTATTTTTTTGTATTTGTATTTATTATAAGGATCCCCATTAGCTGACATCTAGATGACCAGCTAGTCTTCCTGGGGTCCAAATTTGTGAGGTCAGGCACTGTGAAGGCCTGTCTCACAATCGCCATTCTAGGCCATCCCAAAGGTGTTTACTGGTGTTGAGGTCAGGGCTCTGTGCAGGCCACTTGAGTTCCTAGACACCAAACTTATCGAACCATGTCTATTTGGACCCTGATTAGTGCACAGGGACACAGTCATACCAGAACTAGAAAAGGCCTTCTCCAAACTGTTGCCACAAAGTTGGATTTTTGAATTTTGTTATACACTGCATTCAAAATTATTATGCAAATTATATTTTACACTGATTTCCAATGCAATAGTTGTTGCAAATGACAGTCAGGAACATTTTACTGGCACCATTTTACTGGCACCATTTCTACATTTTACAAGTCACCAATCAAATTGGGTATAAGTCGAATTTCATTGAACAAACCACCCAATCTAAAAAGTATTTCTTTCAAAAATAAAAAACAAACTCAATGCATTGTTCCAAATTATTATGCTCAACAGAGTTTCAGAACATTTGATAGGTTGTAAATCAAACACATCTTAACAGGGCAAGTCACTTGTTAACATAACACCCCTTCTTTGATATCACCTTCACAATTCTTGCATCTATTGAACTTGTGAGTTTATGTAGAGTTTCAGCTTGAATTTCTTTGCAGGATGTCAATATAACTTCCCAAAGTTGCTGTTTTGATGCAAAATGCCTCCCAACCTCATACTGTAGATCTTTTGCTTGAGGATGCCCGAAAGTTTCTCAACAGGGTTGAGGTCAGGAAAGGATGGGGGCCACACCATGGGCCCTACCTTGCATCCGGCGCAACACAGCGGAAAGCCCGAACGCAAGTGTCTTTGCTAGTTTAAGACTGTCAATTTCCCACAATTTCAGGGTCTTGGCATTCTTCTTATAGCCTAGGCCATCTTTATGTAGAGCAACAATTCTTTTTTTCAGATCCTCAGAGAGTTCTTTGCCATGAGGTGCCATGTTGAACTTCTAGTGACCAGTATGAGGGAGTCTGAAAGCGATAACACCAAATTTAACATACCTGGTTCCCATTCACACCTGAGACCTTGTAACACTAACGAGTCACATGACACAGAGGAGGGAAAATGGCTAATTGGGCCACATTTGGACATTTTCACTTAGGGGTGTACTCACTTTCGTTTCCAGTGGTTTAGACCTTAATGGCTGTGTGTTGACTTATTTTGAGGGGAAAGCAAATTTACACTGTTATACAAGCTTTACACTCACTACTTTACATTGTAGCAAATGGTCATTTCTTAAGTGTTGTCAGATGAAAAGTTAAAATCAAATATTTACAAAAATGTAAGTGGTGTACTCACTTTTGTGAGATACTGTTTAAATGTATTATACCTTTGCCGTTGTCATAAAGAACATTTCCAAATATCCACTGTCTTCCATATGCCCATAGACTTTCATATGGAACCACTCTGAAAGTATATTTGGATGCACCAATAGTCAGCGATTGTGAAATTGAAGCCTCGAAAACGATTGTGTGTGACTCATGTGAAGAGCCCTTGTCACAGGAATGGTAGTTTGGTGGGGATGTTATCATATTAAGGAAAAGCTTCCACCCAATTAACAGAAATATCCAGGCTGTAGTGCCCCCCTTTCTCCAGCACATCCAGTGACCCCTTGCACTCCCACCCCCACCCAAACAGTGGTGGGCTATGTGGTCAGTGGCACATGCAAAATCCTTTAAACATAAGCGCTGGGCAAGAAGAAAAAAAAGCTGTGTAATAAAACAGTTATTTATAAGACTATTATAGCCATGTAGTTTGTCTTGCACTAACCCCAGAGGAGAAACCAAGACAGTATTCTGCAGTATGCTCACCAAGACAGCAGCCGAGAGAGATGGCTAAGAAGCAGTTCTTCGTCTACCCTGCACGGAGAAAGCTTCCTGATGCAAACCAGTTCGGTTCTTCCATTTCCCAGGGCCACATGAAAACTGAAAAGCATATTAAAATTCAAGCATATAACATTTTGTGGTAAAGAAAAAAAAATGAATGATGTCATTGGGAAAAATCTGTAAGATCATTCAAATATATACAAAGAAGAGGAGAAAAACGTGTGACACCGCACTTGCGGCATGGCAAAAAATAAACGTATCCTATGCTTGTTAAAATTCTAAATAAGAGAAATTAGCTGAGGGGATGAAAATGTAACGCTGGAAGAAGAAAACAGACAGGCTGGACATGAGGAAAGGTCAGATTTTGAGGGAACATGTACTGCGTGTTTGGATCGATACCATACGTACACTACATAGACAATAGATGAATTTGACGTTCCATGGGAAAAAGGGTGCTCAGACAATTCCTACAGCATGGAGCTGGAATGTGATTACGATTTTCCAGAAAGAGCAGTTGGTGAAACCCTCCATTAGATCCTAGAAACGATGAGTGCGGCATGTGTCCGTCCATTGAAAGTGTGGTGAACTAAAACATTCCTCCTATTGCTAGCTTCATGTCCACTATGGCCACTGAAATCACACTGGAGCATGATAAGATATGTAGTTGTGCACATGCTGTGGTGGTTAGGGCAAAATAAACCCCTCCATTGAAATCTGGCAAAGTTTTGTATGTTAGATTTTATTCAAATCCACACCTCTGTTCCCCCAATACCATCACCTCTATACCCAGAGGTGTCAGAAACAAATTGGTATGCAGTCATTGTAATGACTGAAATAGAACAATAAGGAAACGTACAGTACCTAGACACAATGTGTGACAAATATAAACATTCTCTACAGCCAGTTCATTTGTTTGTCTTAGGAACTACACCAGGTAATGGATTTATATATTGTCTTTGAAGGAAATCCTCGACTGGGGGACTAAGTAATTCAATCCGTTTTTTCAGTTTATTTTATTTATTTCATTTTTTTCCCCTACCAATTCCCACTGACCCTGCCTTCACTGCAGCGCTGCAACTCCTTGGACAGATGCGGGATGGTGAAGGGCGCTCACGTGGTTCATCCAACCACATGCCGCAGAGCCAGCATTCTTTTCGTAAGGCTCATCCAACATGGAAGCCTTCAGTCAGCTCATATACGAGATGATGATGCTCATCAACTGTATTTATGCAATTGAATTCACAGGCACCCCATCTGCTCACAAGTAGTCACTAGAGAGCAACGTGGCAAGGTAGATAATTCGACTCAATTTGCACTGCCTCGTGCTGAAGGTCCAGGGAAAGTCAGTGAACCCATAGTCAGGCTTGAACCACTGACTATCATGACATAGTTTGTCCTGCAATGCAGTGACTGCCCACTGCGCCACGCAGACCCCACTTTTTTCTGGGTTTTGTTCTAATTTTTGGACTATTAGCATAAAATGGAATCCTAGCGAATGTGTTTCAATGTCAAGATAAAGAGGCTAGATGTAATGGTATTTTTCCTAAAACTGCCTTGTAAATGAGAATGCACCAATTTGCTTGCATGTTGCTAACGGTCTGGCATCCCTGTAGTGATCACTATGGTGTGTCAAAACTTAAACAAGAAGATGAATGACCAAAAAACGTCTCAATGTGGCAATGCTGGAAAAACATTTCCATTCAAATCAGAACACCTCATTCACCCCCCTCAGTGAACTGGACACTCATCTGTGTAGATAAGACCACATTTCAACCTGTCCACTCTCATCTTTCATTGGCCAGGCGGAGAGGATTCTAACCCCCTTTTGTTGGTTCGACCTTAAAGACAGGTGCTTGACGATAGGTGACTATGAACTTTTCCACACCACTCGATGGCAGGGAATCATTCATGTATGATCAGGATGGTGGTTCGACACCAAACTTCTCTTTCCACAAAGTGTCTTTGTGACAAAGAGTTTGTTCCAGAGTTTTCCAGGGAATGCCCCTGTAACATGCTGGTCCAATGCTTCTGAGTACAATTCCTGCGTTGTGGTATCAAGCACTGTCTGAATTCATCAACCTCCACCTTTTGAGTCAATCTGCACTGTACATGTGGATTTTCATCAAGAGAACAAGTGTACTTTTTGGTCATGTTTCAGTGTACTGGAATTGGTGACAGCTTTTTTCATCCAGGGCAGAATGGGTGAGGGTTCTAGCACGCTGCGTCCTTAGTTTCAATGAGGGGGAGAAAGAGTATCATGGTGGGTGGAAATTATGAGTTCTTTTTTTCACTTTTGAAGAAAATTGTGACGGTTGCATTCTAATTCAAGGTTATATTCAGTAGATGAATACTTTAAGGTCAATACACCTAGAGGTCAGATGGATCAGCATCAGGTGTTTTTGTCTGTTCCAACTCCAGGTCTAATAGAAAACTTGCAATGGGAGGATGATGGTAAGTTCAAGTGAGGTCAAAAGCACATTTCTGGGTTTAGGCCTGAATAAGTTTTCAGCTGATATATACTGTAGATGTATACACATATACCTGTTCATATACTGTAGATATCCTGTTTACATTCTGTTAATATCCTGCCCCATTAAAAATTATTACATTTCTGTGATTTATTTACAAAAAAAACATGCATCAATAGACCAGAAAAAAATCCTTGTTTGGTAAAACTTACTTGCCAATAAATCTCTTTCTGGTTCAGATTCTAATAACGCTTTTATCCACAGGGATCTAGCTTTAACGATGCAAGGGTAAAAATCTGGTCATTAGAAACAACAACAAAAATGTCTAGTTCACATTGGACAATATATGTGATGTATTGTTCAAGGGGGGCTATGTTTTAAAATGTGTGCCACATCATGTCTCAGTTGGCCACAAGCTTGGTTAATTTGTACTACATAAAATTAGCATTTATATCAAATCTTAGAGGATGTTTTTCCTAGCCCCTTTTGGATTGATAGATTGGATTGATAGAGATACATGAATTAAGCAGCCTAATTCTGATCTTGTCACAAAAAAGGTTGATACCTCAATTCTGATATAGTTTGCCAATGTTTCTTTTTATATCAGCTCATTGTCAGAACTGATCTGATTGGTAAAATACCAATTGGTTTAAAACAAAAATAGATCACCTTTGGAATTCCTGTCCCTAGGAATTTATATAATTTTCTGCATGCTGACAGTTTTTTTTGCTCATTGTGTTGAATTATTAGGACTCTACAATGCTACCACTCTCTTAACATTGTATAGCTACAATATGGATCAGATCGATCATAAAAGGGCATCCTACTAACAAATAGTTAATAATCAATTTAGCATTAACTTGAATAATTGTACCGTACTTACGTATAAAGACTTGCGACCCGAAAAAACATGAGGTAATAGTCTATGAAAAAAGTCAGCGAAAGTCTTTGACAGTAAATACTGCCACGCCGTGTTCTAAAACAGTCGTTGCTTTAAGATAATGCATTTTAGCGGGAGCCCACATTTGCAAAGCGTACCACTACTATTTTACATTTACATCGTATAGATGTTAAATGTTCACGTGCTTTAATTATTTCACATATGCTGTTTCAGTAGTCAACAATTAGTTAAAAATAATTAATTATAGGCTACCAACCGCATAGACTATGGGCACTTGCTCATAAAAAATAGCTGTCAAAACATGTCCTTTATAATTGTATCTGTTTACAACAAATTAATATACTTTAAGTGTTGACTTGAAATCTGAAGTCAATTTGACAACTTTCTATATAGGCTATGCCCCTGGGCATCACGCGAAGGCGCTTATATATATATGTATATATAACACATGTATATTTACATGATCTCAGCTGTGTTACCAATGGCAATTCTGTGATTTTGATAGGGTCTGACATGGGTGAAGGAACACATCTTTTCAGCCTAGTTTGTTGATTTTTTTAAAAATCACTATGTAGTGGCAGGCTGTCCTAAAATAATGTTCGCATGGCTTACATTATGTTAAACTAATTATATTTATTTATTTCTATATTATTTCTATATTACTAACACGTGACAACTGGATAATACTCCTAATAGTAATGAATTTATTTTCTATCGTGCGATTCCGTTCTATAGCTAATCATGTAGGTACCAACCTCATGGTTTAAATTTGTTGGTAATTTAATATTTCCTTCGGAATTAATGCGCATAATGCGATTCATATTGCATAATATAATAAATAAATATTAATAACGAATAATAAGAATCATATGTTTCTTTTTGGTTTGAAACACAGACATTTCCAAGACAGCATATTTTTGGAATGGTTTTGGACACGTTTTCCCGCACAGTAATGTATGCTGCTTTAATGAGCAGGCTAATCGTTAAACACAAACTATGTTGAATGTTCAAGTTAGGTCTCGGTTTCCTTGGATCTCTCCGCGCTAATTTTCTCGCGGTGGGTGGTTGACATTTTAATATAATATTTGGGTCTGCCAGTGCCACACTTCAACAGTTGTGAATCCAGCAAATGTCTTTTTGGGAGACAGACAAGTCATATTTTATCCTGGTATAACAATAATGTGATGTATTTGCTTCCTTCATTGATTGAAACCGCAATGACCAGTGTGCAGGATATCATTTAATTAAGCAAGACATGACGGGCTCAAGAAACAGGTACGATGGTGGTGGTGGGGGGGGGGATCATTAGGGAATTCATGACATCATCTGTGGCTATAAAGCCCGTGAGTACTGATTCAGAGTCAGAGTAGAACTTGGGAAGCTTGGAGTAACGGCTGACGGAGAGATATAGAGAACGAATTTGTATCAACCGATATACTTCCTTGTGTATTGAACTTTTCCACAGAGGAATCCTTTACAAATCGTGACAGCATGAACATCTCACATTTGGTGACTTGTGGACTTATGATCACCCTGCTTTCTGTGAGGTCAGGGGCGAAGCCACTATCACCGGCGCAACAGAAAGTAAGGTCACTTCATTGATGTACGTTTTGTAACTTGTAATGCGGAAAGCCTTATTTGTTATTGGGCATTGTCTGCAGCTATAACTTGACAATGTTTAGCACTATGTTACGCTAAAGAACATTACCAACTTACAGCCTACTGAGAATGATGGAATGGCTTTTGTGTTGTCATATTTACTCAACTATATGATACACTGTTCCTTTTATAACAGGGCATTATTTTAATATTGTTAAAATTAAAATAGGCCCATACATCCAGGTCGTTTGTATTCATTTAAATTGTGATTATTCAATTTTTCTAGCCTGTTTCTTTAAAGAGCCAACGCATAGGGTATTTCCTGGCGAATTAGTTTCCTTCTGTGGGCTAGTATATGACGGTGTATGGTGTTCTACAATACATTTACAGCCCAATCTCACTATTTTCACTATATTCTTCCCTGTACCCAAAGCGCGCACTGAGAAGCGCAATGTGGAGTGGCCTCTATGGCCTTTATGTGTATCCCAATTAACTTTGGCGCTACCTAGTTTAATGTCTTTATAGTTGTATAAGGAGAGCAATTGAAATATAGGCCTAATTGTGCCTTTCACAACAATAGGGGTCAAATTGATCCATATTTTTGTGGGAAATTGATGTTCGATGTTGATCGAAATCCATCTGCCATCAAAATATACGCCGATGTTTCGCAAGTAGTTATTTTACCCTGAATAATCCTAAATAGTTAAGCAGTGATAATATAAACATAGGAATATATATATATCTATATAGGCTATATATTGTTTTCTAATTCCAATTTAAATCTTTTTCCCCTTAATCTGCATTTGCGGAGTATCCATGCGCACCTGCATTTCCCGCTGCATCCAATATATCCCAGAAATGAGAGATATTTATTTTCAGCCGTATTTTCGTACTGTGCGATATGAAAGTTCAAGCGCTACTGTAGCCAATGTTCACACCCAAATTAATTATGGGCCAGTAGACATTGAATTCTAGATTTAGCCTACATGTAGGCTATGGTTTTTGCTGACAGGTGCTTACACATGTAGCTTCGTTAGAGAATATAGTATCTAAAGCGGTTTTCTCTTGTTTCTCTGTCCCCAGTCTCTTAGAGATTTGCTAGT
The DNA here is from genome assembly GCA_016801145.1 of Umbra pygmaea. Taxonomy (NCBI): domain Eukaryota; kingdom Metazoa; phylum Chordata; class Actinopteri; order Esociformes; family Umbridae; genus Umbra; species Umbra pygmaea. The sequence continues at coordinate 10,592 of JACXGM010013860.1, read as the reverse complement.
CGAAGAGTTGTCGGAGTTTCTCGCATCGGGTGAAAGAGAGCAGAGGCTGGACACGGTACGCTCCCGAGTTCGCTTGCTGCGAGACCTGCGTATGGACACTCGTCCCAAGGGCATGTGGGCACGCCTGCTTAACGACCAGCCCAGCACAAGGAGACAAAAACCTAACTCCAAGAAAGCTACAGTGGCCCGGAGCGGTTGCTTCGGACAAAAATTAGACCGGATAGGAACCATTAGTGGCATGGGTTGTTAAAGACGGCGCTTCTAGACGTGTTGGTAAGTAACAACGCCGTTTGCGCATCCTGTGATTAAACTAGATCACCACCACTGTAGGATGGTAGAAACAATGTCGAATATAATATATTTATGTAAAACAAATGCCATGGGAAAACAACCTAGTCTGTGGATAGTTCCAAAGCCCTACTCCAAAATTCAAATGTAACGCATGTGTATATTTCATCTGAGATACCCATAGACCTACAGATGTAGAGTACCGTCAGTATATGCCCATAGAGTTCATTAGGTTATCCCTTGAAAGCTTGTCAGGCTGGCGAAAGGTAATTCTGATTTGAAAGGTCACAAAGCCATTGGTGTTGGAAGTGGTACAGCAAGGTGAATGGATAAATGTTTCAGAATAATGCTTTTGGTTTATACTTACTGACAGCTGAACACATTAACAACACTGCATTTTAATGAATGGTAGGAAGGGCTTCACAAGTGTATCTTCTGCTTCATGACCAATCGTGACTATTTAACTCCAAAACGAGCTTCATTATCAAGGCTCTATGCCAGTGGTCCTCAAACCCTTCCATGGAGGGCCTAGTGTATGCTGGTTTTTGGTCTTTCCATTCAATTAGAGCATAATTAGGACCTAGACTGCCCGGTGAGGGGAGATACTAACCAATTAGTGAGCTACTCCATCAGGCTTGTACAAGGTAAAAGCAAAAACCTGCATACACTAGGCCCTCCATGGAAGGGTTTGAGGACCACTGCTCTATGCATTGACTGTTAGAGAGAATTTTAGGGCAAAACGGTTTGAACCCACTGAAGCACTAACAGAGCAATCTGCTGAGGTATGACATCAGAAAGCCCATCTTGAGATGCTGGTGTCCATGCATGTTACAGTTTTTATTTTTTTAGGGTAGCTTTTACTTGATTTCTTTCTTGTGCTTGTTGTGTTTTAAATGTCTTTGTACTATTATGTAAAGCGCCTTGAGAAGCTACTTTAAAGGCGCTATATAAAAATAAAGTTATTATTATTATTATTATTATATTTATTATTATTATTATTAATATTTCTACAGTTGAAGTAGCATTAAAGGAAGTCCGTAGTCACACCCGGGACATCATCATTAGTAATCATAGCTGTCGGCTGAAGGCATAAGGGGAGGAATGTGAAAACATTTAGGACATGTACATCTGCTGTTTTCCGTGTGAATTGTGGGCCAGTTAATAACTGTTAGTATAGCTCTGAATTACACCGTCTGCTAAATGACTAAAATGTTTAAATGTAAAGTGATGAAGTCATTGGCCGGTCTGTTAGCTGGCTCAGCTTGCAATGCCTTGTGCGTTTGATTCCCACGGTGTGGCCAGGATGAAGAATTAATATTGCAAGTTGTTCTGTATTAGAGTTTCTGCTCAATGACTTTACAATTTAAATAATACAAATGTGTAGGAGAGGCAGAGCAGGTTCTTTATTTAGATACACAAACAGAGAACATGTTTGAAAAACACATCTCACACTCACAAAGCAGCGAGAGAAGGCACCCTCAGCAGAAAATTGAAGGAAACCCTTCGCTTTAGGAGAAATAATTAAAGAAAAAATACTAAACATTAAAGGGGCGGTGTGCAGAATGAGGAAACCAGGTGACACACACTAGCCCAGGGCAACGATGTTGAGTGTGGCGTTCAGTGAAATCTTGACAGGGGGCTGTTTGTGGCGCCGGAGTACCTCATGACTCAAACGTTTTCTACGTGACTAAGTGTTATGGTTCTTTACCAACGTTAGTGAGGAATAAGAGAGGAGGTGTCATTGACAGAAGGATATGTTGGATGTGTTTGATGTGGTTACTTAAAGAATAGTAGTACAGTTAGACTAGATGGTTATATAGAGCTTGATTTAGTGAGTGACCAGTGACAACATTTTTTTACTGGGAACGTGCATTCTGTATCTATATCCAGTGTTTTTCTGTACATTAGGAGGTTTCAGTTAACATGTCCATCTTTTAGGAGGTTTCAGTGAACATGTCCATCTATTAGGAGGTTTCAGTTAACATGTCCATCTATTAGGAGGTTTCAGTGAACATGTCCATCTATTAGGAGGTTTCAGTGAACATGTCCATCTATTAGGAGGTTTCAGTTAACATGTCCATCTATTAGGAGGTTTCAGTGAACATGTCCATCTATTAGGAGGTTTCAGTGAACATGTCCATCTATTAGGAGGTTTCAGTGAACATGTCCATCTATTATATTTATCTATTAGGAGGTTTCAGTGAACATGTCCATCTATTAGGAGGTTTCAGTTAACATGTCCATCTATTAGGAGGTTTCAGTGAACATGTCCATCTATTATATTTATCTATAAGGAGGTTTCAGTGAACATGTCCATCTATTATATTTATCTATTAGGAGGTTTCAGTGAACATGTCCATCTATTAGGAGGTTTCAGTGAACATGTCCATCTATTAGGAGGTTTCAGTCAACATATCCATCTATTATATTTATCTATTAGGAGGTTTCAGTGAACAAGTCCATCTATTATATTTATCTATGAGGGGGTTTCAGTGAACATGTCCTCTCTAAATAAAAGCCTCTTACCTTTTGGTTTCTCTCTCCCCAGAGCGTTAAGACGATGGGTTCGGACAAGCTGGATTCAGTTTGTCCACACCTGAGGAAAAAATCTACAAAAGAAATGACCGAATTTTGGTACGAAAAGCCACCATTACCAGCATATTCGAGAACTGAGACAGCAATGATAAAACATACGTACTGCATACAGACCAACACACACTGCAAGATGGTGGACATTGGGGAAGAACTAGAAACTGCAAAGCTGTATATAGTCGCTGCTGCTGTACATTTGTGTACTTTCATTCCTGCATCAATGTATTTATGTTTTAAAAACTATTTATATGTTTATAAGAGATATTTATAATTATAAGTTTTATTTATGTAACATTTTAAAATGGATTCAAACTGCAGGTCAATACCATTGAAACCCTTTTTTGTCTTAAATAGTTGTAAATGTTTTCAAAATAATTAAAAAAACAACATTTAATGCACTTATGAGTCTCCACCCAGTCAATGTATATGGAGGAAACATTTAACATGAATAAGATGAAGAATTGTGTGGGGCAACCTCATACTTGAGTCAGTGATATTTGGTGCTACCTCAGGTTAAACATCTGTCTATTGATTGGTGTTGTACATAAAAAACTAGAAAATACCAGGAGTCCAACCAGTAGACATATACTGAATAGCCCAAAACCTAATGGAGGACGAGGGTTAAGGGTCTCGGTCTGTTTTTCATGGTTTGGGCTAGGCCCCTTAGTTACAATTATGGGTTCTGCTACAGGATACAAAGACATTTTAGACAAATGGGAGCTTCCAAATTTGTGGAAACAGTTTGGGGAAGACCCTTTCCTGTTCCAGCATGACTGTACCCCTGTGCACAAATCAGGGTCCATAAAGACATGTTTTGACAATTTTGGGTGAAGGAACTGAAGTGACCTGCACAGAGCCCTGACCTAAACACCAATGAACACATTTGGGTTGAATTGGAACAGCGATTATGTACCTTTTGCTATATCGTGTATACTGACTACATCTGTAATTCTAGTCAAGTGCTTAGAAATCATATCCTGTATACAGCTGTCATGTTGGTCCAGAGTGCTTGGATATCATATATGTATACTGCCCTTCAAAAGCAAACTACCTTAACACACTAGAGTGTAAAACTGAAAAAAATGGTTTTAAAGTGTTTAAACCGTAGGCAGAATATTGGAAATGTGGCAAAGACAAACCCCTATTTTACCAAAAAACAACTAAATTGACTCAATATATTTGTCCACATGATGAAACAGATCTTTAATGTTCCAAAAATGACAGTAACTAATTTGACCAAAATTGAAGTTAAGTTCTTTTGCTGTCTGTTAGGCTCAAGTGCTTGGAAGTCAGCAATAAACATCATGGGGTCCTGGGTAGCTCATTGGTGGACTGTGGTGCTTGCAATGTCAAGGTTGTGCATTTGATTCCCACAAGGGCCCAGAATGAGAATGTATGAAAAATATATGCACTCACGACTGACTTTAAACATAAAAAATATTTTGATTGAATGCAGGGGAATCCTTTGTACAATCGGGAAACCACAAATTAACCGAAATAATCAAACTGGCCCAAAATCATTTGAATAACAACAGAAAAGGTATCCTGAATAATCTTTGTCAAATTAATAACAGGTGTGCTTCTTGACTTCTGGTTTTCATTCTCAGATGGTGCACAGAATTCCATTTAGTTGATCAGGAGGATTCTGGTAATGGTTAAACTGGGATAAATATTATATACCTGCAGGTGGCAGTAAAGCATCTGGTTTGGCATGAAACTGGTTCAAATCACACACTGCAAGATGCAAGAGGCACCCTCAGTGATTGGAGTCAGAGACAATACAGGACCAATTCCTATACACTTCATTAGGTACACAGTGCTCATACTGGGTTTGAATTTGCAATTCAAAATGTTCAAGGCAAGTGAAGAAGGATCCTCCATGAGACAGTGGTGTACGAGACTACCACCTTCCACAATACAGTGGTTTCTGAGGCTACCACCCTCTAAGAGACAGTGGAGTACGAGGTCAGCATCTTCCAAAGATATTTCAAACAGAAAAATCAATGGTTTACATTGGATGAACAGTTTGGGGCAGTTAGTGTCATGTAAAATATATTGATGCGATTTGGGATGATTATCTAAAAATTTGAAAAAGTAATAATCCTTATATAGTAAAGATCTCAGGATAGCTTTTGTATAACTTGTCTGACACTTAGCACTTCGGAGTTGGCACAGCAGTGTAGGATTCATTGTAGCTTTGGTGAATGCAAATGTGTGAACGTGGGAAAATGACAATAGCTCAGCAAGTCCAGACTGGAAACCCAAATGAGACGTGTGTCTGTCATCATTAGCTGAGGGCATCACACCTGTCAGGAAAAGCTATATTCTGGCGCACACCCAAGTACTTTGTAGATAGAGGTGCTGTCTGTCGGATAATTAGAATATAAATAACAAAGAACGACGCACACTCTGTCATCAGTGGGTATTCACATTGTAATTACACTGGTTATATATGACATCAGTGCACTTACACTAGTGATGGGCAAACAAACCTTCATTACTGTTATTCTAGCAGCAAAATATGCTGGCAGCACTCATGATTTTCTTTTTCACAATAAAGGCCATTGTTGGAATGCCTTGCAACATGTTAAATTTCAATGTGGCTTTTATTTTGAAAAATAAATATCCGTTACAGTAGTGCTGCCAGCAATATATCCTGCTGCTAGAAGAACAGCAATGAAGGTTCATTTGCCCATCACTAGCTTACACAGGGTAAGCTCATGTTCTTACTTCAGTGCAGAATTCTGTTGTTCTAGGTTGGCTGTTTGTTGGGCTTGTTTTGAGGGAATGTGGGTTCATTGTCCCCCATTGGTTTGTCATTCCCCTTGTGTGGCAGAATTTGGGTGCCTGGCCCCGGCCGAATGGCATTGGACAATCATTTTAGCTACTTTCATTCTGACTGGATAACTCTGAAGTCCGGAGTGTACCCAGTAGTTACTTACTGCAAAGTTTTGGTGGTGGTTGTAGCAGAAGTTGCCTGGTTTCCTGCGTCGTGGCCTAGTTTCTCTGCTGGTTACGGTGAGGTGGTATTTCCTACCTGGTGTGTGTCAGGGTCGGGAGACAACGTCTTCCGATTCATTAACAATTAATCAAACGACTGACCTAGGTTAGTGTCAATGATCATTTCATTATCAAAGGAATGCATATTCCAGGTTTACACAATCACGCAGCTGATGCCTTGTGCAATTTTCGATGTCAGTAGTTTCGCAAATTGCACCTGGAATCAAAACCCTATGGTCTGACATGCCCATTGCTCCAGAACACAGTATAAGATTAGATCAATTGTTACAATGGGCTGTGTACCTTCAGATCCCCCATCCAGTACAGCCAGAGGAGGACTGACCACCCCCTTGAGTCTCTCTCTAGGTTTCTTCCTAGGTCCCACCTACTAGGGAGTTTTTCCTAGTCACTGTGCATCACTTGTGTTGCTTGCTTTTAAGGGTCTCGGGCCTGGTGTCTGTCAAAGCACTGTGTGACAACTGCTGTTGTAAAAAGGGCTTTATAAATAAATTTGATTGATCCATCACTGCAAATGATACAGAACTCAGCATCAAAGAATTTGACAAACCTACGAGTCTGCATGGTTTGAGTATACCTCTTTCTGCAGGGCGTTCTCATTTTCCACAAACTGTTAATATACCTTTGGTTTGTACTTTTATTATTCACTGAAGAAGCAGTCTAATTCTATAAAAGCAATCCTTGCAGGAATTCAATGTAATTTTCAATGCCAGGATCAATCTTCTAGTATTTGGTTAATTCCTCAGTTTGCTTTCTTCTTAACGGACTGCGTAAAGAGAGGCATATAATCAATGATAAAAAATTGCCCATAAACCTCACGCTATTACATGATATACTGTAGTGTAAAAAGTGAGAACCGTGTTTGGGGGCATATAACAATGTTCTTTTACAAGCAGTGTTCATGACTGCTTTCTATTGGTTTCTGAGGAATGGTGAATATACACCATGTGCACAATTATTAGGCAATCTTGAGGATATATTTTATTATTGAACAAATACAGTGCTCTCAGTAAATTTAAAATGTAAATATACCTCAAACCTGAATAGTTATGAAAGAAAAAGTGAGGTCTTGGCTTTCTTTGGAGAATACTTGTGTGTACAATTATTCCCATCTCAGTTGTTAATTTTCATCTGTTAAAGTGACAATAACTAACAAATTTTTATAAATTTTTTATAAACATTTCTGACATTTCAAAACATATTAATGACAACCTGGCCACCCTTCTTTTCAATAACAATCATAAGCCTTCCATTCATGTAGTCTGTTTTTTGATCTGTTGATCAACTTTCTGTGCAGCAGCAACCACAGCCTCTCAGAGAGGTGTACTGTTCTATTAAGGACCCAGTTTCAAATTTCTCAAAACCTGAAAATCAATAAGGTCCGAGCTTATCCCGAGCTTTTCAATACTGCTATCGAGACTAGTGGATCCTACAACGTTATGTCTCGATAGACCAGTCATGTAATTTAAATAAAATCAATGGTGCACAAACATACATCGATTTTCTAATAAAGTTAATGAATTCCAATGAATTGTCTGCCAAACACTTTTATACTAAACAATGAAAAATGACATTTCCTCACGCTCTCATTTGCTATATTTCTCATTTGGTATCTTTCTGTGATGGCTAAACATGCTAAGCGGTCAAAGGTTTGTCTACATTTTACAAAAAGCAAAGATAAGGAGCAAGCGAAATGTAATTTGTGTTTTAAGTTAATTTCTTGTAAGGGGGGAACACAACCTCCATAATGAAGCACCTCAACATTCCACATCAATTAAAAAAATGCACTACCTTTCAACTGTCTTTGAGTCGCAACGCTGCAAACTCAGACTGCGGTTTTGGGACAATCCTCCACAAAAGGTATGCATGGTGAGTACACTTCAGTAGAAAGTCTCCATTGCTGACAGTAATAAGCCAACTCAGTGCTCTACAGTCAAACATTATATATATATATATATAAAAACGTGTGAACCGAAAGAAATCATTTACAAGCACAGTGTCTGCGTAGACCATAGGTAAAGACCACAGGGTGAGCATCCAGTTTGGAAAATTGACGCAAATGAGGAAGTGCCTTAAACCTGCATTCTATCTGAATTCCAGCTGGGGGCGATATGTCCGGTTGCAAAAGAGCTTGGTTTCTGTAATAGTCTATGAGAATGAGAGACATAATATACTTGATTTATTACCTCAGTAAACATTTTCATAATGAGTATATGGTCTCAATCGCTAGATTTAAGCCTTCTGCAATTTATCATGATGTTCATTTTTTGAATTATGGTCTCGTTGATTTCAAAATCAGCGATAAAGCAAAGGGGCGTTTAGAGCGTGGTTATGCGTTCGTTGTATGACAAAACACTCAAAGGAGTTGGCATTTCACTTTTTTCCGGTAAGTAACGTTTCATTTTGTTTTACATTATGTTTTAATACTGTTTTTCGTTAGCATCGGAATTAATATCTGTTAACTAGCTAGATTACTCCTCCCTCTTGTCTAAAATCGTCACATCCGCAACCAAGATGTCTGCGTCCGTAACGGAAAATTTAATGACCCAAATCAAATCTTAACAAACCAATGGGTGACGTCCCACATGGCTCCATCCAGTAATATACAATCTATGGTAAAGACTAGCCTCCCCACCGCAAATCATTCAAAACATATTCGGGCTACCCAGGGCACTGCTCTGTGGGCTACTTAATCAGATTGTTAAAACAAAAGAAGTGACAGAGACAGAAGAAAATAGGGCTAAGAATAATGAAGGTTTGGCTATAAGAAATGTTTGGCTAGTGGTAAGCTATTCAGTATACTATCATATTAAATGATAATATTTATACTGTAGTAACATTATATTAACATTATACTATTACATGAACATACTTTTACTGTCTTTCACCTTACAGCTCACAGTGCATGTCAGAGCAAATGAGAATCATGAGGTCGAAGGAACTACCCGAGGAGGTCAGAGACAGAATTGTGGCAAGGCACAGATGTGGCCATGGTTACAAAATAATTTCTGCAGCACTCAAGGTCCCTAAGAGCACAGTGGCCTCCATTATCCTTAAATGGAAGAAGTGTGGGACAACCAGAACTCTTCCTAGACCTGGCCATCCAGCCAAACCGAGCAATCATGGGAGAAGAGCCTTGGTGAGAGAGGTAAAGAAGAACCCAAGGATCACTGTGGCTGAGCTCCAGAGATGCAGTAGGGAGATGGGAGAAAGTTCCACAAAGTCAACTATCACTGCAGCCCTCCACCAGTCAGGGCTTTATGGCAGAGTGGCCCGATGGAAGCCTCTCCTCAGTGCAAGACATATGAAAGCCTGCATAGAGTTGGCCAAAAAACACATGAAGGACTCCCAGACTATGAGAAATAAGATTCTCTGGTCTGATGAGACCAAGATTAAACTTTTTGGCGTTAATTCTAAGCGGTATGTATGGACAAAACCAGGCACTGCTCATCACCTGCCCAATACAATCCCAAAAGTGAAACATGGTGATGGCAGCATCATGTTATGGGTCTGTTTTTCAGATGCAGGGACAAGACGACTGGTTTCAATTGAAGGAAAGATGAATGCGGCCAAGTACAGAGATATCCTGGAAGAAAACCTCATCCAGAGTGCTTAGGACCTCAGACTGGGCCGAAGGTTCACCTTCCAAGAAGCATATGACCCTAAGCACACAGCTAAAATAATGAAGGAGTGGCTTCGGAACAACTCTGTGACCATTCTTGACTGGCCCAGCCAGAGCCCTGACCTAAACCCAATTGAGCATCTTTGGAGAGACCTGAAAATAGCTGTCCACCAATGTTCACCATCCAACCTGACGGAACTGGAGAAGATCTGCAAGGAAGAATGGCAGAGGATCCCCAAATCCAGGTGTGAAAGACTTGTTGCATAATTCCCAAGAAGACTCATGGCTGTACTAGCTCAAAATGGTGCTTCTACTCAATACTGAGCATAGGGTCTGAATAATGGCCATGTGATATTTCAGTTTTTCTTTTTTAATAAATTTGTAAATATTTCTAGATTTCTGTTTTTTTCTGTCAAGATGGGGTGCTGAGTGTACATTAATGAGAAAAAAAATGAACTTTATTGATTCTATCAAATGGCTGCAATGACACAAAGAGTGAAAAATATAAAGGGGTCTGAATACTTTCCGTACCCACTGTATATTACTGTAATAGTATAATACATATAATATAACATATAATATAATTTATAACAATAACTTTAGCATAACATATGTAAAATAGAACATCAAACGTGGCAAATGTTTTTGGCACATATTGGCACAATGGCATCCTGGTTCTTGCTAAATCTATATCTATTTTACATATGTTATAATAAATTTATTGTTATTATTATTGTTCAGTAATCTTGTTTACATAAATTGTGGCCTGAGTTGTTTGGGTTCTACTAGTATACAGCGGGTGAAATAAGTATGGAACATGTCACCATTCTTCTGAGTAAATATTTCCAAAGGTGCTATTGACATGAAGTTTTCACCAGGGGGGTATTGCACAAAACCAAGATAAGGGATTAAGCCGGGATTTTCAAGTTATCCTGGATAAATTTAGTCTTCACTTGGTTGCACAAAAGCTGCTAGAAGTAAACCCAGCCAAGTAACCATGGCGATTAATTCTTTGCAGCTAGCCTGCTCCAGAGCAGGCTAACAGCCAGGCTAAGATAAATCGCGGAGCCTT
>JACXGM010013859.1:0-22628 GCA_016801145.1 Umbra pygmaea | reverse complement strand
TTAGGGGTCCAAGCCCGAAAAGGCTGGGAACCGTCGTTGCAAAGCAACGCGGTTCACAGCTCCAGCAGGGCTGTGGAACCCTATTGTTTTCCTAAGGTTTCGTATTCTTCTTATTATTCTTCCGGTAAAACCGTTACTACAGCCTAAACCGTACATGATCATGGGGGTGCCATTTTCAGGACTGGTCCAGATCACCGCTGGACCTCAGACAGAAAAATTCAGCCACTTCCACCACTAGGTGGCGTTATAGCAGAAAAAACGCGTTTGCCCTTATAACTCCCAAACCGTACATCGCACATAAAATATACACATATCCACGCATTCCCTGAGTCCAGCGGAATCTTCTGACATAGGCCACGCCCATTTCCGCCAGTACTTTTATGCGTGAAAAATTGCAATTTATTCTAAACCTACTTTTCTAACTCCTCCTAGACCGTGTGTCCGATCTGCACGAAATTTGGTAGGTATGATCACCAGACTGACGTGACAAAAAGTTATCAAAATAATTTTTATCAGATGAAAATTGCGTAAATTTCGCAAAAATAAATTTGTGTAGCTAGCTACTTAAGTATAAACTTTGCCATATCTTGGCCAATAAAAATGCTATCATTGTAAAACTTTAGATTCTTGTTTGACATGACCATCTGAGGCTCCCCAACAAATTTTATGAAAATTGGCTACTAGGGGGCGCTATAACTACGAAAAGTTTATATCACATCAACGGCTCATCCGATGTTTACCAAATTTTGAGGCTACCATCTAGGGCCACTCTTGAGGCCACCCCTACAGTGGGGTACTGATTCGTCAAAAGGGGCGTGGCCTATGGGACCCAGTTTTGGATCCACCCCTTGTACTAATGTGAGTAACTTCAAATTTACAGAGTAGATGTGCAATAGTCATTAGACCTCACATACCAAAAATTACACATGTGGACCACTAGGTGGCACTATAATGGTGAGAAATGTGTTTTGTGCCAATAACTCCCACATTACACATTGCACAATAGAAATCCTTATATCCAAGTGTACCTTGAACTGAGCTGAATCTGATGATATAGGACACACCCATTTTTGATAACAAGATTTTTCACAATTTCGCGCAATGCGTAAACCAACGTTTTTGAACTCGTCCTAGACCGTGCAACCGATCTGCACGAAAATTGGTACCTAGCATCTCCAGATGGACCTGACCAAAAGTTATCAAAAGAATTTTGCTATGTTAAACTATGCGCAATTGACAAACAAACACATTTTCGTAGCTAGCTACAAAATATTAACTTTATTATATTGCTGCCAATTTAAATGCTATCATCAAAAAACTTGAGATTGTTGTTCAATGTCCCCCTGTGATGTTCTATACCAAATTTGGCGAAGATCGGCCATTAGGGGGCACTTTAATCAACGTTTATTTGTTTTGGACAATAACTCAATACATTTAACTGGGTCAATTGTGATTACAAAATCTTTTCCGTAGTAAATGCTTTCAACATGAAACTTTTGGTGATGGTTTGGCATGCCGCTCTGAAGCTCTGTACCAAATTTTTTGTCATTAAAAGGTGCTGTCGTCAACGTAGAGCAGTTTTACCCATTTACTCAATCAATGTTAATGGGATATTTACAACAGTGATGTACCACAGAACTTGTAGCTCCCACCTCGATATTTTCTGACATTTGCCTCGCCAACGTTATACTTTGGGCTCCGCTTTCTATAATGACTATCCAAAAGTATGAGCTTTTTAATGTGTCAGACATTATAGAACATATAAAAAATGGTATTATAATCGTATAGGCTACAACTTGTTTCAAACAAAGACAAGATAAATGAATAATTAATGTAACATACTTTCATTTAGCAGATTTAATTGTGGTGTTCTATCCTAACCAATATTTCCTATATTTCTAAGTAGATTATCTATGCTATATTCTGATAAAATACCACTCGTTGGGGTTATTAGAGTACGCTGGATCATGTGCCTGTGTATCTGGCAAACTTTATTTCCTGTTTGGAGTGTGCGGTTCCTGTTTGGACAAATGTAGGTAACTCATTATTTGGTTCTGTTTTTTTGTTTAATGTGTAAGGCAAAGTGTACAGACAAGACGGGCAGATATACAGAAATGACTATAGTAAATTACTACAGAACCAATGATTTTGCGGATCAATGTTAACTTTAAGCCTTGTCCCTGCGCAATTAGGACAAATTAAATCAAAGATCAGTTCATTTAAATGCGCTACATGAACTATTGGCCACAGAATAATGTAGCAACCTCATCTGAACAGTGAAAATGATATGGGATAAAGTGGCAAAAAGGTTTTATAAAAATTGTTTCCTTTGGAACAAATGCAGGAAACTCATTATTTGGTTCTGTTTTGTTTTGTTTAATGTGTAAGGCACAGTTTACAGAAAAGACGGGCAGGTATACACAAAATGCTACAGTAAATTGCTACAGAACCCATGATTTTGTGAATCTATGTCAATTTTAAGCTTTGTCCCTGCACAATTAGAAAAAAATTAAATCAAAGATCAGTTTATTCAAATGCGCTACATGAACTGTTGGCTGCAGTAAAAAAGTAGCGACCTAATCTGAACAGGTAAAGGGTTATTGGAAAAGTTACAGAAAAAATGTTGCTAAATGTTCTGTTTTTTTTGTGTAAGGCACAGTGTACAGACAAGAATGTTAGGCATACATAAATATTACATGAAATTGTTAGAGAACCCATAATTTTGCGGATCAATGTTAAATTAATCGCTATCCCTGTACAATTAGGACAAATTAAACCAAAGATTGGTTCATTCAAACACAGTACATGAATACTCAGCCATGGCTGTACGGCACTCTGATTACCTCTGGTATCTGAAAACCTGTTTTCCGAACGAGAGTTTATGGATCGACATACTATGTGATCATCATCTGCTTTCTTAGTTTGTAATCCCCTATGTTTTCTTGCTAATGACAACTTTTTTAATCTTCTCTAACATTTTTGACGATTATCAAAGCACTTCTTTTAACATTTTAAAATGTCTTTGAAATATCAGAGCACGTGCAAATTACTACAGACCTTGTATCTTGGGTGTTACGATATTTTCCATCTTTTGCGTCACATCCATGGCGCCTTTGGTTCCGATTTCATAGGTTCTGCTTTTGTGGGCTCCGCGGGTCATCGGGGCGACTTGCACCAGGGGGGACTCGCCAGGGACGGCTTGGACCCCGTCAAAACTGCTTGCAGTTCTAGTTTTGTTTGTTTTTGCAGCCTGTTAATTGTAAGAATGGCTTTGTGAAATCTTCATATTATTAATGAGAGGAATTATTTCGATTTAGTTTACACAATCTGCAGTTTCAGACAGTTTTACGTGTTTCATCCATCTTCTGACGGTGTCGCCATTTCTCATTTTACCCGTTTTTTGTTTCCACGAGTTTCCGGGAAAAAACACACATTTTCCCGTCAAGCTGCTTTTCTATAAATCCCAATTCTTGCGTAGAGAGTAGTGTACAACTTCTTTTGTGCATACGCCACGTTTATAAATTAGGCCCCTGGCCAAGATAAAATGCAATTGTACAAGAACACAAAGTTACACATGAAGTAAAAAAAATAAAAATACAGAATGCAGATACTCAGAGTATGTGATAGAATGTATATGTACAGTTTGTGCAAATTAAGTCAAATTGAAGAGGTAGATCTGTTGGAATTTAAAGTGGCATGCCAATAATATCATAAGCCTAATTTGAATATTCTAGATGTGTTAGGTATGATAATCATATACCTATTAACCTCTTTGCCAATGTATGCGCTGGGAACTCTGCCTAGTCTGCTGCTCTTAACACCATTTTTCCCTTTGCATTTTAAAGCAAAGCATCATCCCTAAACCTGACATGTTGTGGGTAAATTATTCCAAACCAGACTAAACCAGATTTTAGTGTGTTCTGGATCTTGGCTAAAGATCTCTCATGGTAATGACAATATCCCAGTGATTGATTATAATGTTTTCAGATGTAATAGTATTAGGACTAATTCTATATGAATAACATATTATACAGTTTAAAACAGTTTAGAATGTTATAACTCAGTTGCTAGCAGTGGTAAGCTAGCAGTGGTAAATGAGGTAATTTCCTATTCTGAGGCCTGTGGCTTATTATTGTAATTGCTAATCTATGCAGTCAGCACAGTCAAGGCCAAAAAAATACAAAAATATTTTTTGTTAGAAGACAAAAACTAGAACTCAGGGTTCAAATAGGCTACTTGTTGGTCAGTCCCAAATGTGTGTATTTTCTAAAGTGGTTAACTCTATTCTCAGATAAATATAGAAGCCAAATTTATACCCATGTTTGTACCCTTTCAATTAACAAAAAGCGTTAGCCTACAAAATTAGCAGTCTGTTTTTTTGCGTAAACAGGGTTACTTGACATGGAGTCAAATTCCTGGCCTGAATTAATGTTTCAGTCCGCCCCTGCTTGCAGGTCGGTGTAAGAGAACGACAAAGTCATGCTTAGATGTAGAATATGCTGCTCAAAGATGCCTAATCGAGTGCACAACGGATATACTTATGTTGCCTACGTGCTCTTTACAGTGGCATGGGACACTGGAGGCTAACATAAATAAAGAGCGTACGCATTACTTCCAAATTTAAGCGACACACTTTTCACAATTCACGGTTCATAGTATGTGGTTCCCGGGTCCTCTTCTGACACAATGCAACATGTAACAATGATCGACAGCTCTCTCCAGTTAGGCAGTGCCTAAATATAGAACGCTAACTACCTAATAGAAACCCAGCAGACCGTAATCGCTAATCCACAGATCTACAGGATACAAGCCTAACCTAACAACTGCCCAACTGGAGGAGCTGTCACACTTAAAGGAACAGTGCACGCAACTTAAAAGAGAAAACTCAACCAACTTGCAATTCACTGAAAACACAAACATATGAACAGATAACACACATACAATGAATCAACTAATCTATATAGAGAGTCCATGCTCAATGTTCACGTGTCTTCTCCAGCCCTCCCTGGGCCGGATGTGACACAATGTTACCACCCTTGACATTTTGGTGACCAACGAAGAGTGCTCAGTAACCCCTTGGTGCTTGCTTTGTCCTTTGACTCCCTTTTCCTGAACTGACTGAATTTGGTGGTTTCCAGAATCCTTGAGGTAAGCAAATTCATTTTGAAATTTTGCACAGTTTGTGTCATTTTGGATGGGAAAATTGGAGTATGGGCATTTATCGTGGGATGACAAGTTTGAAAATGTAGAATGATTTAGAGATTAATGTAATAATTAATGAATAAATGTAAATGAGAGTCTATGATGTGTAGTGGTTGGTTGTGGATGTTGTAGGTGCCACAAGGTGAATCCAGTCTCTTTAAAATGGTGATCTCTGAGGGGACAAGAGCATTGAGACAGATAGTAATATCACTCTACCTCTCATATGACAATATTAATACTGACGTACTGTCGTATGCAAATGTTTAGGCACCCCAGACAATTTCCATGATTTTCATTTATAAATAATTGGGTGTTTGGATCAGCAATTTCATTTTGATCTATCAAATAACTGAAGGACACAGTAATATTTTGGTAGTGAAATGAGGTTCAATGTATCAAGAGAAAATGTGCAATTTGCATCAAAACGAAATTAGGGACTGTTCTTTATGTATTTGAGGGGCTACCGGAGGAGTTTTGGGATCTTCAGTAAAAATAGACCTGACCGCTCTTTTCACCAGCAAAACATTTTTCTATGACCCTCCAAAATGATTGGGAAAAGAGGCATGACCCTCTCCAACAATTTATTGATGCCTTCTGTACTGGTTTGCGCTTGGCATAGATCTACAGATAGCCAATGTTTTCTTACAATCATGACTTAATCTCTGCTTTCTCATCTTGCACATCACACTCCACCAAGATGGCAGTAAATCAGTAGATTTACTCACTAACATTGTTGTGGAAACACAATTGGCATACATGCCAACCTTAAGAAATGTTTATGAGTACCACTTCAGGGCAGACACAGCGTTTCACAGCGGTGCACAGTATTTGGGAAGTGGGCATTCCACCATCTCAATAAGCCCACAAAAAACAACATATGCACACTTATATATACACTTAAATTACTTGTATATTAAATTATAGTGACTACTCTATTAGGGCCTTTCCCATTGCTTCTCTGTCAGCTTGCTGCACTAAAGTGAAACATTGCTGTCACCTGAATCACACAAGTGTGCAAGCACTATATAGGACTATGCATTTAACAACTATAGCTATCTGTGTCTTTTTAATGAGCAAAGTCTCTCTACCGCTAGTTGACTAAAAGCTGTGAAGTAGCTAACCGACCTGCATTATTAACGTTGGTTACTGTAGCTAGCTACCTAGCTACCTTGTTAAGATGTCAGTAGAAAAGCTAGCTATGACAGTGTTGGTTAGCTATGTGCTTGAGTAGCCCCTTTTCAAAAATGTATTGGCAAACAGTTTGTCAATTTCCCTACCAATTTCCTAACGCATCAGTGGTGGGTCATTGTCAACGGATGAGGTGGAGCTGCCATGAGTGAATCCAACAGCTGTATCACGATTACTAGATAGAGACCAATCACCCACGTGAGAAGCAGGTGCATTCGTTTTTCCTTCGCCCGAATCCTGTAAATGGCTCAGCACTAGTAATATTAGTGTTAACAGTGAATTAAAAAAACACTGGCAAATACAATTTTTGCGTATTTAAGAGTAGTATTTCGTACCAGCGTACTTTGACTTGAAATTGCGTAAATGGTATGCAAAATGCGTGCAGGTTGGTAGGTATGAATAAGCATGGAAACTAAATGCACACTTCCTGCATTACTGCATTATTTCAAATATTAAGTTACTACTCTAGTAAACTAGTATTCACATGACATAAAATAATTAAACATTGAGACCATTCAACAAAGCACACTGGGTAGTAATCAGGGCCAGGCACAGACATTTTGGGGGGCTCAAGTAAAAAAAGGGCACCCTACACACACATGCATGCATGCATGCATAGACACACACACACACCCTTTCCTAGTGTCCATTATTTCCATTTCCCAATGTTGCCACAAAACCATTTATAATCACACAATGGGCCCTATCTTGCACCCGGCGCAATGCAGCGCAAAGTCTGAACGCAGGTGTCTTTGCTAGTTTAATATCGACGCAGTTGTCATTTTCCCGTCAGGCTCCTGCGTTGTTTAAATAGCAAATGCACCTGTGCCCATATTTGTGCCTATGGGAGTGCTGGTCTAACGGGGAGGTGTGTTTAGGATAATTCTTGGTGTATAGCTATCTTGAGGCATCGGAAAGTGAAATCCGCCATTGACCAACAAACACCTGGTCTAAAGTCAATGGTGCAGCATGTCATAGATATTTTAACAGCAAATTAGTCAAATGCACCTATGGCATAGGCACAGCGCGTGCACACTATGCTTGTTGCACACACACAGGGAAGCGCAGCAGCACACGAACATGCAAAAGATTACAAATAAATATATTACGGTGCAAATCCGCCGTCATAATAGCAATGCGCAAAAGGTACAAACGCGCCTGGCTCTTAAAGGGAATGGGAGCTGATGCTCTGATTGATTTATTTCATGTTACGCCCAAAACATGCCTATGAATTAATGAAGACACTTAGTACAACCCTTTTAGACTATGCGCCCGGCGCATGGGATCTTTAATCCGCTGTTAAAATAGCAAAAGTGGATTTGGACATGCACTTGCGCCATGCGCTTCATGCCATGCGCTTCACGCCATGCGCTTAGATCATTAGAATAGGGCCCAATATGTTCTGAACTTCGGCCTAGTTCAGTCTTCTCTAACACACTATTCCTTTAACCCTTGTGTGGAATTCATATTTTTGTTACTCAGCCAGTGTTCGTGGGTCTGGTGGACCCACTACATTTTTGGCATTTTAATTCAACACATTCAAATATTTTATTTTAAAATGCTCAACATATGTTTACTTAATCCCAATCAGAAGCAATATTAACAGCATATATGGCTAATATTTGCCCTTTACCTTTGTTAGATCACATTTTTAATTGAAGTGCTACTTGTTTTTGGTATGTTTTTAATAAAATGTAATAAAAAAGAAAATAAATTATAATCAAGATATAAATTTAAAAGATGTACAAATTGATGCAAGGTATTTCATAACTATTGATTTTTATTATTTGAACTTCATAAGAAATTGAACCCATTCGGTTGTATATACATACACAGCACAAGTTGAAGGAATTGACAGGCCTGCTCTTTGTAGTCAGCAGTTGGGGTGGGAGCTCAGACTTGTTTTTACATATCGTTCCCACCATGGTCAGCTTCTTCTTTAGGAGCTATTGTCCCAGCTTTAATGATGTAAAAAAATTGTCACACCTGATGTTGTGTCCACTGAGTCCCTGAGTCATATCCAGGACAGCTCTCATACCTTGGTTTTTCTTAGGGGGGGAGGCGGTGCACCCACTTGTCCCACACTGTCCTGATGGCAGCTAGCTTGTCTCTCTGACATCAAGCTGGTCTGTCGTCTCGGTTATCAAAACGGATATTCCTGGAAATTATGTGGAAATATTTCAAAGACATTGCTGCAAGGAAAAGTTCTTTGCCAGTTTCTGCATCCCACAGGGATTCTGTGGATTCCCCTTTGGACCTGAAAACTCCAGTAAGGATAAGAACCCCAACGTAGGCATGTAAATGGGTTTGGTCCATCTCCTTCCACCTTTCTCCAAAAACACGTCTTCCTTCTAAATTTGTGCAATCCAGAATAATTTTCTGGATGGAATCTGGATTGAAAAGCTCAAAAGAAGACTTGATGTCCTGCACATGAGTAACTGCCATCCTTGTTGGCCCTGATTCCATCGTTATCACATTGGCAGCCATGTGGGGTGGCTCGTTTCTTGGGCAAGAAGACCATTCAATTTTACAATTTTTGGACATCCATATTTCTTCACCTGCTAGCTGGTGACGTGCTTGTTCTGGTCCTAGGGCTGGCTGCTGATGGGTTGGTCCTGGGGCTGGCTGCTGATGGGCTGGTCCTGGGGCTGGCTGTTGATGGGCTCGTCCTGGGGCTGGCTGCTGACCGGCTGGTCCTGTGGCTCGTCTTCATTTTGGAAATGGCTGATGCTCTGATCTCATTCTCTTCCTCATAGTCACTGTCACTCTGAACAGAATATCTTCTGGTCATCTTGATCAGTTGTGATAAGGAACCACACTGGCAATTTGCAGCGGAGAGTACGATAAAATTAAGATTGGTTCCGGCAAAACAGAGGGTAAAATGAGCGTGAATTGCTGAAATTTTGCAACAATACTGCAAACAACACCTGCCAGGTGCAGAAACAATCTCACACACACCTACACACAATTACAGCAGGCCCAGACAAAACAAAAGGAGTGAAGGTACACTCAAAAAAATGACATGTTGGACTAACGTAACTGTGTTATGTCAACCGATCCCACATAACTGCATTATGTTGCATTTAAGTAACATTCTTATGTCGGTAACACCGAAATACATGATATTACTTAAATGCAACATAACCCAGTTATGTGGGACCGGTTGACATAACCCAGTTACGTTAGTCCAACATATCATTTTTTTGAGTGTACACAGGACCAACAATTTCCACACCTTTATTAGACCTTGGTCCAGTAGACCCGAACACCCTGTATGTAATATAAATGTGTTGGGGGGGTGTACAGGTTGTGGACATTGAAAATGTGTTCTGATTTATGTTCTTCACAGAAAATGAGCCAAGGCTAATGAGTTTGAGTTTGAAAAAATATTCTAGTCCCACAGTTCCGAACACCATACAAGGGTTAAAAAAGCACAATTTAACAAGTTTTCATTAAAGTAATATAATTCAGTCAGGCTGTGTTCAGTTGATCAGACCAATTACTTATGAGTAGGTTAGAATAGACAAACTGCCTAAAGGTGAGACAAGGTCAGATTGCTCATTGGTTCGGTAGTCAGACTTGTAAGCGTTAACCAAACCCTATATATGTCTGGGCCCCAATCTTAAATATATTCATATTAATACTATTACAGTATGTTATTATTATAAGATTAGCATCTTGCAAAAATGTCACTGATGTTACAGACCAGTTCGTGAAAATCAGTAAAATGTATGTATTGAATAACAATAGAAATTCTATATTTACAGTAAGGCCCACTGTTTCATGGTGCAAATGTGTATTCCCTCAAATCCTTTGATCTTAATGTAGTTATTCCGTTGATGCCCTTACTTGAACACTTATGTAGGAAGTTATTGTAATTGTTGCATTTGATGTCTATATGTTAGTTTAGTATAAAGAGTTAAAAAGTCACATAGCCTACATCATGCATCACTAAAATGGCAGATTATTATATTATGCAAGTTAATAAACCATTGTTTAAAATAACTACATGAACTGGATAATGTGCTGGATAATGTGCCAGATACTCTGTCCTTCTGCACTACTGTACCTGCCTCTGACTGGCTGGCCGCACTTTCTGCAGAAGGTAGACAAAGGCAGTGTTGATTAATGTGCACATTATATTGAAAACTAAACAATAATTTATAGCACATGGAATAATCTGATTCTGGAAAAAAACAGGGATTGACTGTTGGCCAGCTATCCTATCTGTGTACACTTTAATATTTAGTTACATTCACCACAAAACATACATTTTGAATTGAATACACCAATGTTAAGAGGAACTTCAGCTTTAAAACGGTTTGTAACTTGTGAATGAACTCTTAATATTGAACTCAGTAGAGCCAATTGATGAAGATTATAAAATAGCTACCCAGATCATCTGAGAAAAGCCCGCCGTTTGTCAAAAAGTTGAACAATATAAACAGGCCAGATAGCCGGAAACATGTATCTAAAATCACAAGCATTGACGAGTAGTAGAAGTATTTACTGATTAGTCAATTTACCTTATGAGTGGGAGAATCGTTGTTGGAACGAACCATTTCTTAGAGGGGGTGGGTAAGGGCCAATAAATATACAACAATTACATTTTAGAGAATGTAACTGGTATACAATCTTATAGTATTATTATTATATTATTTAAAAATATAACACCAGCCAAGAGGGCACTTTTGAGTCTGAGGGGGAAAGGGTCTGTCTGTACGTGTGGCTAAATGACAAATTCAATACATCAACTGGTTGCTGTGGACTCGTCACTAGGCTTCCTCAGTCATTGTGTATTTTAGCATATAGGTAAAGCTACCGAAGCTGAACATTATCCAAAACTGAATTTCTCAGACGACTGTAAATTTGGGTGGGGGATGGTGTGATTTTTGTTGGGTCAGACCCATCTGCTAGCGATGGGGGGACGAGACTGAGTCCTACAATGAAAAATATACACCAAACAAGCCACTATGAAATTTTGCTGTTTTCATGAATACAAAAGTTGGGTGACCCTCCCTCCTGAATAAAAATTTTTAGACAGTCCGTTATATTTTATTCTTTAACAATAAACAGAGACTTTTTGATCATTAGAACATACAATGCCTAGGCCTATAGTCAGTATTGTAGACTAGGCATGATATCCAACAAGCAAATACGCATTAACCTGTTATTGAGCGCCCCCCGATCAGTAGCGTGGGAAGGGGGGTGCTGTTTGTGGGCTGTGGTCTAACATAATATTGTACTTAAAAACATGAAATAAAGAAAGAAATAAGGGATCGCTCGCTCCACCCAGAATGGCCTTTTCATTAAAGCCATTAGTGGACAAATTCCCCTTTATATTAATTTCATTACTTAAATAATACAGGATAATTAGCAGTTATGTAATATAGCTGCACTCAAGCACACGACCGCAGGCATAAAGCTTGCCACAAAGAACCGACAAAAGTAATGATTATGAATGTGTCAAAAATAGCAGGAAGACATTTAATTGTTTATTAATAAACTGGTGTTTTCTGTGTCCTTGCAAAGGTGAAGTAGACGATGCAGACTCGCCATGAACGAAAAATGTCATATGGATTATATAATCAGAGAGTAATCTATTTAATTTTGTTTTAAATAGTTTCGTTTAAAAGTGGACATTTCAAGCTTTCTATATAGATAGCCTATATTTCTCAAATTTGAAGCACAAGCTGAGTTTCGGCACCCTCCAGTTCACCTGCAATGCAAGTGATCGTGCCGGAACCTTATTACTGCTATATATTTCCTACTTGTTTATTAAATACAGGCAATTGGTTGATAAAACATTGATCAAAATTAAGATCCAATTTATACAAAACTAAAATCTTTTAAATAGAGTCTTTTTACAAAACAGAAACTCAATGAAGTCTTGCCCACTCCATGTCTTCAGACATATTGAGCATCTCATGATGTATAATATCTTTATCATGCTACATGCTCACTTTCATAATCAACATAGTTTAAATAAAAAAATAACATTAGCTGTAACAGTGTTTTCCCTTGTAGAGCAGAGAATGATGAGACAAGCGCGAAGGGAATGCAAATGATCAGATAAGGTTTAATAGAATCACTGGTGTAAACAAAAACTGCAGGAGGCAGTGTTGGTGAAGGTGGCGAGGCGGCCATCTTGCGAAGAGGCGGCCCGTCTGCCATTTTCTGGAGAGGCCCGAACATGTCCTGCAGCAGGCAGGTGAAGCTTTGGTGGTTGTCCAGAAAAAGGTGGTCTGCCTCCCACAGGGTCAGGGCGAAGGACAGAGCCGGACCCTCCAACCGGGAAATAGCAAGGGCCACCAGATCCCTTTCTGCTAGTGGGCTAACCTCCTGCCTCCTCTGTAGACCCCTAACCCTCCCTATTCTGGGAATGGGATTCCTGACATGGGAGAGAAGGGGAGGCCTAGGGGAGCTAAAGAGGCTACTACAGCTACTGCTGGGGCTCGTAACGTCGCTAGCCTGACAGCCAGTCGGGGGAGTGCTAGCCTTGACGTTAGCGGGTGTGCTAACCTGTGAGTTAACGGGGGTCTAACGCAGCTAGCATTGGTACTGGGACAGCTAGCCTTGGTGCTGGGAATGCTAGCCTTGGTGCTGGGAATGCTAGCCTTGGTGCTGGGAAAGCTAGCCTTGGTGCTGGGAATGCTAGCCTTGGTGCTGGGAATGCTAGCCTTGGTGCTAAGAATGCTAGCCTTGGTGCTAGAGAAGCTAGCCTGGGTGCTAGAGGAGCTAGCCTGGGTTCTAGAGGGCTAGAGGGGCTAACTAAGCTAGCTTGTAGGCTGACTGGGGAAGCCTGGCACATAGGAGAGCTAGGAGGGCTGGAGAGTACAACTGGGGCCCGGGATACCCCCTTGGAAAGGTGGAGAGTCCTCCGGGGAGTAGCCCATAGCCCGGGCCTGCTGACATATCAGGCGGTTGATCCGGTCAAGCTCGCCTCTGGAACGTAGTCCCACGAGAGGGAGAGTAAAATCCTTCTCCTGAAGGCGTATAACGCCATTTCTCCTTCGCTGTCTCATTAGGAGGGTCGGTCAATCTGTAACGGTGTTTTCCCTTGTAGAGCAGAGAATGATGAGACAAGCGCGAAGGGAATGCAAATTATCAGATAAGGTTTAATAAAATCACTGGTGTAAACAAAAACTGCCACGAGGGGCAAAACAGGAATACACTGGCAACACGGAACACGTCACAGGAAACACTGACCGACAAGAGACAAGACCAAACACTAAACCTAAATACACTTACTAACGAGACACAATGGGAATCACCTGGGCATCAAAGACAATGACCTACACTTAATTCACCTACACTTGAAGAGAACATGCAATACACAACAGAGGCGCAAGAGGGAGGCATATACCACATTGGGAAGGAACCTGAACTCCAAACAACACACACAGGGCAGGAACAATGAGGACACATGAGGAATAAATCTAATGAACTAAACCACCGTAAAAACACTGAAAGCAACAAGGGAGACATAACAATAGAGACACTAAACAAAAGGGAGTCCATCTGAAGTCACTGCATCGCAGCCCTCCCTGGGCTGGATGTGACATTAGCCTACAATATTTCAACATAAATATGAAACTAAATATGTTTTCTTTAATGTGTTGTATACGTGTTGTATATAGCACAGAAAAATTTCATGTCTTGTCATCAGCCACGATATTATGACGTCACATATTTTCCAACCCAGCCCTCAGCCCCCCCACATGAAACAGCTTCCAGTGTGCTTGCCCTCTTGTAGCACTGGAACTGAAGCAAGTACATACATAAGGTTGATATTTTTTGAAAGAAAATACTTTTAATATCCATTTTTTGGATATGTAAACTACAATACTATATATAATTTATAATATCATATATATATAATACCATATATAATACCACATTTAACCATGTGTTCCAGGGGATGGTATTATGTCTAAAATTTAGGAATGATGGGGTAACCAGCCAATGAGCTATAGAACCCTATTTTAACAATCTAAGCGCACAGCGTAATGACAAGACATTAATTTTAAGTGCGCTTTGGGCGTGTCCAAATCAACTTTTGCTAGTTTAACGGCAGAAAAAAATGTTTAAAAGGGTTGTACTAAGTGCCATCATTAATTCATAGGTGTGTTTTGGGCATAACACGCAATAAACCAATAAGAGCATCATCCCCCATTCCCTTTAAGAGCCAGATGCTTTTGTACCTTGGCACATTGGTATTATAATACTTGGCACATTGGTATTATTGGTATTATGCATGCCTCCCCCCGCAGCAGCACACAAACATGCAAATATTGAACATAAATATATTACGGTGCAAATCCGCACCGTAATATATTTATGTTCAATATTTGCATGTTTGTGTACTGCTGCGTTTCCCTGTGTGTGTGTAGCTAGCATCGTGTGCATGCGCTGGGCATAAGCCTAGGTGTATTTTACGAATTTGCTGTTAAAAAAAACAATGCCATGCTGCGCTATTGACTTTAGACCAGGTTTTTGTTGGTCAATGGCACGATCACTTTCCGATGCCTCAAGATAGCACTATGTCAAGAACTATCCTGAACACACCTCCCTGAAAGACCATCATGCCCATGGGCGCAAAGATGGGCGCAGGTGCCTTTGCCAATTAAACGATGCGGGCCCTGGAAAAAAATTGACAACTACGTTAATCTTAAACTAGCAAAGATACTTGCGTTCGGGCATTGCGCTACATTGCGCTGGGTGCAAGAGAGGGCCCATAGCGTTATTGGTAAAAGTATATTTCCACAAGAAATGCAATGTGATGACGTTTTCATCCGGGTCATGAGACAAACTACCAACCTCTGAGTTCAAATATCTCTGTCTAACTTCAGTTAAAAAGGATTGTCTTGCACTTCTATGACATCTCTGTTTCTCAAAGATGATGTATGTGAAGAAATATGAGAGGCTAGGACACATAAAAAAGGCGTATTTGGTTTAAAACCGTTTTCCATGCTTCACAAACAAAGCACTTGCAGTTAGTTTCAAAATAGATTCTCGTAACAAACCTTCATGAAATTTTCATTTTCATATAACAAGATGGATTGTACCCGAGAAAACTATGCTTTGTCATTACTGGGACCCTTTGATGACCAAAAAGAAGGATTTATGACTGTATTTTCTCAATGTGGTTTCCTATATTTCCTAAGTAAAATGTAATTGTTTTTAAGATGCATAGCTGACATTAAGTCATAATGCTGTGAATTTTATAGCTACACTAAAACCGAGATATTTGCTGGAACCCTAGGATCGTAACCTTTAAGCACATATGAGACATGTATATACAGTGGGGAGAACAAGTATTTGATACACTGCCAAATTTGCAGGTTTTTCAACTTACAAAGCATGTAGAGGTCTGTAATGTTTATCATATATACACTCACCTAAAGGATTATTAGGAAAACCCGTTCAACTTCTCCTTAATGCAATGATCTACTCAACCAATCACATGGCATTTGCTTCAATGCATTTAGGGGTGTGGTCCTGGTCAAGACAATCTCCTGAACTCCAAACTGAATGTCAGAATGGGAAAGTAAGGTAATTTAAGCAATTTTGAGCTTGGCATGGTTGTTGGTGCCACACGGGCCGGTCTGAGTATTTCACAATCTGCTCAGTTACTGGGATTTTCACACACAACCATTTCTAGGGTTTACAAAGAATGGTGTGAAAAGGGAAAAACATCCAGTATGCGGCAGTCCTGTGGGCAATAATGCCTTGTTGATGCTAGAGGTCAGAGGAGAATGGGCCGACTGCTTCAAGCTGATAGAAGGGCAACTTTAACTTAAATAACCACTCCTTACAACCGAGGTATGCAGCAAAGCATTTGTGAAGCCACAACATGTACAACCTTGAGGCGGATGGGCTACAACAGCAGAAGGAGGTTGGAAAAATGGCCTATAATTTGCAATAGCACACCAAAATTGGACAGTTGAAGACTGGAAAAATGTTGCCTGGTCTGATTAGTCTCGATTTCTGTTGACATTTGGATGGTAGAATCTGAATTTGGCGTAAACAGAATGAAAACATGGATACATCATGCCTTGTTACCACAGTGCAGGCTGGTGGTGGTGGTGTAAAGGTTTGGGGGATGTTTTCTTGGCACACTTTAGGCCCCTTAGTGCCAATTGGGCATTGTGTAAATGCCACGGCCTACCTGAGCATTATTTCTGACCATGTTCATCCCTTTATGGCCACCATGTACCCATCCTCTGACGGCTACTTCCAGCAAGACATTGCACCATGTCACAAAGCTCGAATCATTTCAAATTGGTTTCTTGAACATGACAATGAGTTCAGTGTACTAAAATTTTGTGTTTTGTGTTACTGTGCGCCGTAGAGGATGGTCGCATGGACAATGGCTCTGCTCACTCTATGCAAGTTATGGCTCATTACTGTTTTTTTAGTTTTTATTTCTGCACGTTCTGCACTGTCGCTCATACAATATGATCGACTGGCACTTTTGGATATACGTAATTCACTGGATACAGACTTTTTTTCCACTTACCGGAGCGATTGCTGCAACTTCACTATCCCGCCGTCGACTTGTTTACTCATACGCAGGCGACGAAGGAGAAAGAAGAGGGGAAAAAGAGAGGGTATTCTATGAAGATCACGGACGAGATACTGCAATCCACCGTTACCGAGCATTTTACTTGCAAATGTTCAATCACTTGACAATAAAATGGACGAACTCCATGCTCGGATTATCTGCCAGCGGTACATTGCCAACTGCTGCATGCTAGCATTCACAGAGTCGTGGTTAGATTCCTCCATCCCGGACACGGCTATCACGCCAGCTGGTTTCTCCATCTACCGGCAGGACAGAACCTCGGAATCAGGTAAACAAAGAGGCGGAGGGGTTTGCCTTATGATTAACTCTCGTTGGGGTTCAGATACCGCAGTTATTTTAACACACTGCTCACCGGACCTAGAGCTACTAACTGTAAACATGCGTCCCTTCTATCTTCCCCGGGAGTTTACTTCCGCTATAATCACAGCAGTCTATATACCTCCGCAGGCGGATAAGGCGCACGCGCTTGAGGGACTATATGGAATAATAAGTGGCCTAGAGGACGCTCATCCTGAGTCTGTTTTTATTGTTGATGGAGACTTTAACAGGACAAACATGAAAAAATACTGCCCAAATTTCATCAGCATATTTCCTTTCACACTCGGGGCGATCAGACCCTGGACGACTATTATTCAACGATCCGTAACAGCTTCAAACCCATCCCCCGCCCTACATTTGGAAAGGCAGATCACATCTCCATTCTTCTCCTCCCTACCTACAGACAACGTCTTAAACAGGAAAAAACGGTTTTTCGATCAGTTCAAAAATGGAGTGAGCAATCCATTACTACTCTCCAAGACTGCTTTGAAACCACAGACTGGGAAATGTTCCGTGTTGCAGCGGGTGACAACATTGATGACTACACTGACTCTGTCTCAGCATTCATCACCAAGTGCATAGATGATGTCGTTCCACGGGTCAATGTCAAGACCTTCCCCAACCAAAAGCCCTGGGTTAACGGTAATGTCCGTGCCAAGCTTGTAGCACGGTCCTCTGTCTATAACTCTGGGGACCCGGAGGCTCTGAGGAGGGCCAGATATGACCTATGGAAGGCCATCAGAGATGCTAAAAGAGACTACAGGGACAAATTGGAGTCCAATTACAACAGCTCCGAACCCAGACGCATGTGGGGTGGACTACGGCAGATAACGGAGGACAAAGGCAGGAAGAGCTGTGACACCCACCCCCCGCCTCACTCCCCGACGAGCTCAACACCTTCTTCGCACGGTTTGAGGTGGCAAACATCACTCCGGAAAAGCTGGCTGAGAACCCAGACGACTGCACTCTGACCCTGGATGTGGCTGATGTAAGGAGAGCTTTCAAAAGAGTAAACCCGCGGAAGTCTCCAGGGCCAGATGGTATTCCAGGCCGTGTTCTAAGAGGATGCGCCGACCAGCTTGCGGGGGTATTCACCTCCATATTCAACCTCTCCCTTACACAGTCTGCAGTTCCCTCCTGCTTCAAGCAGGCCACCATTATCCCGGTTCCAAAAAAACCTTACATCACCTGCCTAAATGACTACCGCCCAGTAGCACTGACCTCAATCATCATAAAGTGCTTAGAGCGGCTGGTCAAAACTCATATCTGCGCCGCCCTTCCGGACACCTTGGACCCCCTACAATTTGTATACCGCCCCAACAGATCTACAGATGATGCAATCGCACTGACGGCACACACCGCCCTCTCACATTTGGAAAAAGGGAACACATACGTGAAGATGCTGTTTGTGCACTACAGCTCAGCATTCAACACTATTGTTCCTGCTAAGCTCATTTCTAAGATCAGGATCCTGGGTTTTAACTCCTCCCTTTGCAACTGGATCCTGGACTTCCTAACGAGAAGACCCCAGATGGTGAGAATGGGCAACCTCACCTCCTCCACAATGACCCTGAGCACCGGAGCCCCACAGGGCTGCGTACTCAGTCCCCTCTTGTACGTTCATTTCACTTATGATTGTGAAATGATCATAAAGTTTGCTGATGATACAACCATCCTAGGTCTCATCTCCAACAACGATGAGACTGCTTACAGAGAGGAGGTAAGAGCCTTGAACAACCGTCTCAACGTCAGCAAGACAAAAGTCATGATAGTGGACTTTAGGAAGCAGCAGAGGGAGGGTCCTGCCCCCATACACATCGATGGAGCTGAAGTCGAGAGAGTTTCAGAGTTCAAGTTCCTCGGTGTGTTCATCAGCGACAACCTCACATGGTCCAGACAGACAATTTCGGCAACAAAAACTGCCCAAAAGCGCCTATACTTCCTGAGGAGACTCAAGAAGTTTGGCATGTCTGTCAGGATTTTAACAAACTTCTACAGGTGCACCATTGAGAGCATCCTCTTAGGCTGCATTACAGCCTGGTATGGCAGCTGCTCCGCTGCTGATCGTAAGGCCCTTCAGAGGGTGGTGAAGTCAGCGGAGCGCATCATTGGCTGCTACCTCCCCTCCGTGCAAGGCATCTACCAGAAGCGATGCATTAGGAAAACCAAGAACATTCTCAAAGACAACAGCCACCCAGGCCGTGAACTTTTCTCACTACTGCCGTCTGGTAGACGTTACCGGAGCATCAAGGCATGGACCACCAGACTTAAAAACAGTTTCTTCCCCCACGCCATTCGGCTGCTCAACATGGAACACAGACACTGATCGCAAATCGTCTGTTGAGCACTAACACTCTCTGGTCACTTTATGCTTTCTATATCTGATGTAGAAGAATTCAAATGTACCTTTAAAAGCAATTTTCCATGCCAAATCTATAATATTTAATACTCCTACTGTTGTACATTTTCCAGATCACTGCTCAGTACATAACGCTTTATTAATATTATTACTATTGTCATTATTATTTAAAAAATTATTTTTATTTGTTGTATTTCTTTTTTTTAGCCCACTGCATAGATGCGCCGTGCCATGTCAAAAGAATTTCTCTGCATAGGATGATGTATGTTATTCGATGCATATGATAAATAAACAACTTTGACTTTGACTTTGACTTTGAAAATGGCCCCCACAGTCCCCAGATCTCAACCCAATAGAGCATCTTTGGGATGTGGTGGAACGGGATGCCCTGGATGTGCATCCCACAAATCTCCATCAACTGCAAGATGCAATCCTATCAATTTGGGCAAACATTTCTAAAGAATGCTTTCAGCACCTTGTTGAATCAATGCCAAGGAGAATTAAGGCAGTTCTGAAGGTGAAAGGGGGTCAATCACAGTATTAGTATGGTGTTCCTAATAATCCTTTAGGTGAATGTACACTTCACCTGTGATAGACGGAATCCACAACAAAAATCCAGAAATCACATTGTATGATTTATTTATAATTATTTGCATTTTATTGCATGACATAATTATTCGATCAGAAAAGCAGAATTCAATATTTGGTACAGAAACATTTGTTTGGAATTACAGAGATCATATGTTTCCTGTAGTTCTTCACTAAGTTTGCAAACACTGCAGCAGGGATTTTGGCCCACTCCTCCATACAGACCTTCTCCTGACCCTTCAGGTTTTGGGGGCTGTCGCTCAGAAAAACGGTCTTTCAGCTCCCTCCAAAGATTTTCTATTGGGTTCAGGTCTGGAGACTGGCTAAGCCAATCCAGGACCTTGAGAAGCTTCTTACAGAGCCACTTCTTAGTTGCCCTGCCTGGCTGTGTGTTTTGGGTCTTTGTCATGCTGGAAGACCCAGCCACGACCCATCTTCAATGATCTAACTGGGGGAAGGAGGTTGTTGGCCAGGATCTCACGATACATGGCCCCATCCATCCTCCCCTCAATACAATGCAATCGTCCTGTCCCCTTTGCAGATTAGCATCCCCAAAGAATGATGTTGTTCACGGTTGGGATGGTGTTCTTGGGGTTGTACTCATCCTTCTTCTTGCTCCAAACACAGCGAGTGGAGTTTAGACCGTAAAGCTCTACTTTTGTCTCATCAGACCAGATGACCTTCTCCCATTCCTCCTCTGGATCATCCTGAGGGTCACTGGCAAACTTCAGATGGGCCTGGACATGCGCTGGCATGAGCAGGGGGACCTTGCGTGCGGTGCAGTATTGAAATCCATGGCAGCGTAGTGTGTGGTCCCAGCTCTCTTCAGGTCATTGACCAGGTCCTGTCGTGTAGTTCCAGGCTGA
The DNA here is from genome assembly GCA_016801145.1 of Umbra pygmaea. Classification (NCBI taxonomy): domain Eukaryota; kingdom Metazoa; phylum Chordata; class Actinopteri; order Esociformes; family Umbridae; genus Umbra; species Umbra pygmaea. The sequence goes on along the minus strand of JACXGM010013859.1, from coordinate 1,519 downwards.
TCCCTTATCTTCCTCATGCCCATTGATGCCCCATTGCGCCAACAGTTGTTGCCTTTTCACCAAGCTGCTAGCCTATTGTCCTGTAGCCCATCCCAGCCTTGTGCAGGTCTATAATGTTATCCCTGATGTCCTTACACAGCTCTCTGGTCTTGGGCATTGTGGAGAGGTTGGAGTCTGTTTGAATGACTGTGTGGACAGGTGTCTTTTATACATGTAACGAGTTCAAACAGGGGCAGTTAATACAGGTAATGAGTGGAGAACAGGAGGGCTTCTTAACCTGTTCATCCCGAAGGTACTCGGTACCGGGACCTTTTCGCGCACGTCAAATACATCGGTTAATTACATATTGTAAACATGCGCAAAACCCGTCATGTTATATACTGCTAGAACGGCAAGGATCTCATCTGTAGATCTATCCAAACTGTTTTTGCCAAAATCAAAAAATATAGATGCATGGATTGCATAAATTCGCAACAACAAAATTGACTACCGCATTTTCGGCACTGCTGATGCGACATATATGTGATCAATAAACAAACATTTCTCAACATAGCTACGAAAGTAATACAGCAATCGAAAGCCACTATTCAGCCCTTCACAAAGATGCCAAGCTTTTTGTTCTAACAGGCACAAAATAGTCCAGCAATATATCAGCAAAAACTATTTCACATTTTGAAATCAATACAACAACCTTTCCCCATATTGTATGATGTTTTATTGTAAAATCTGGTTTCTGGTCAACTAATTCCACTTGGCAAGTTATTTCAATGCTTTATAGACATTCTGGATTAGTTTAGGCTTCTATACATTGTGCATAATACATAATCACACTGGTTTGAACTTGACTGCCTGTCGACGCTCAAAGCACAACATAAGGTCTCTCTCCCCATCTACTGAAAAAATTAAGTAACACATCGTCCTAAGCTGTTTTACTCTCTATTCTGGTGAAAGACCTTTCCATAGAGTGGTCACATGTCAAAATTGACCTATCAGATCAGGAAATATTCAAACGCGTATCTGTTCAAAGTAAGTTCTCTGTTTTGTTCAGTTATGCACGCTTTGCGCATTGTGGTTGTAGTGCTCTCGGTTTTTGACAGATTACAACATAATTTCTCAACATGGCAGGTTCTAGCAATAAATATTCAATTACAGAAGCTTTGGTACTACTAGCAAAGGAAAATTGGACTGTAAATATTCTCCCTGACTGAGACTGACGATTCCATTGGAGTTACATGACGACCCATTTTGACAACAACATGAAACAACATGAAACAACGGAGCACCTGTACAATCCAAATGCCGCATCAAAAGTGTATGTAAGTGTAACGATTCCCAGTTCCCCTTCCCTGGACACTGCCACTTCCCTATTCCATCCCGCTCAGAACTACAATTCCCATTCACCAGTTCTACTTCCTGTGGACTACAGCTTCCCTAGTCATACCTCCTAAGAACTACAGTTCCCATACCCGGACTCATTATCAATATTCACCACACCTGCTCACTCCATTGTGTATTTAAG
>JACXGM010013858.1:0-22630 GCA_016801145.1 Umbra pygmaea | reverse complement strand
TACAGTTTAAATAACAATTATATACAGTAATGTACTGTCATTTAATGAATTATGACTGTAATATGTCCTCCGTATTTTTACGGTTTATTGCATGTAATTTAGCAAAACAGTTTTTTACTGTAATTTGACGGAATCCGTCTGGAAACCCTGCTGCCAGAGATTTACCGTTTTTTTACAGTTTTTTTTTTTACAGTGTACAGGTCAGAATTAGAGGTCAGCGGTACAGTAGAAATCAAAGGTAGAGCAGAGGTACAGTATATGTCAAAGTTAGAGCAGAGGCCAGAGGTAGAGTAGAGATCCAAGTTAGAGCAGGGGTAGAGTAGAGGTCAGAGTTGGAGGTCAGAGGTAGAGCAGATGTTAGAGGTAGGGTAGAGGTCAAAGGTAGAGGTCAGATATAGAATAGCAGTCAGAGGTAGAATAGTGGTCAGGGGCAAAATAGAGGTCAGCAGAGGGAGTTAAATACATACAGAGAGAGGGTAAAAGAAAGAGAGAGAATAAAGTCTTTAGGAAGAATGAGTCAGGGAGAGGTGATGGAGGCAGAGTGAAGGAGTCAGAGAGAGATGCTATAGACATATTGAATGAGTCAGAGAGAGAGGTGCTAGAGACATAGTGAACGAGTCAGAGAGAGATGCTAGAGACATAGTGAAGGAGTCAGAGAGAGGAGCTAGAGACATAGTGAAGGAGTCATAGAGAGGTGCTTTAGCCAGTGAACAAGCCAGAGAGAGGTGCTAAAGACATAGTGAACGAGCCAGAGAGAGGTGCTAGAGCCATAGTGTAGGAGTCAGAGAGAGGTGCTATAGACAGTGAAGGAGATGAGTAAGAGAGAGGTGCTATAGACATAGTGAATGAGTCAGACAGAGGTGCTATAGACATAGTGAAGGAGTCAGAAAGAGGTGCTAGAGACAGTGAAGGAGTCAGAGAGAGGTGCTATAGACATTGTGAATGAGTCAGACAGAGGTGCTCTAGACCTAGTGAAGGAGTCAGACAGAGGTGCTATAGACATAGTGAAGGCTGGGAGCTGAGCGGTGAAAGTAGGAAATGATCAGACTTACTGGTGTCAGGGGCTGAATGAAGGAGACTGACAGGACCTCATGACAACCCCTTGTTCACAAGGACAGAGAGGGAATAAGAGACAGAATGGAACAAAGAGACAGAAACAATGGGACCATGCTGACTGGAGGGTTCAGGGTGAAAAGAATCTAATTAGGTGAAGTCCATCCCTCAACAAGGACATACAGACATGCAAAAGTTTAGGCAACCCTGACAATTTCCATGATTTTCATTTATAAATGTTAGGACTGGTGATGTTCCACATCCCATCTGTCGCTCCCGTTCCCCGGTTAACTGAGAGTTGGTTCTCTTCCCGCGCCTCGACTGATGAGGAAAGGAGAAACACCTGTTACCCTTTATTCCTTGTTCGCACACGTATATATATATATATAGGAGACCTGTTATATCATTGAGTTGCTGGTTATTGTTAATTCTGAAGCGTTAAGATTGTTTATGGTTTGCTAGCTTATCTTTACTGAACGTATTCCTAACATATTTTATCTCTGAGTTCGTTAGCACGACTGTGGCACAGTGGTCAGGTTTCACTCAGTTATTCTGCAGTGTTCTGTTTGTTGCTGTTCCTGACCTATATTACCTAAAATACAAAGAATAGGAACTGGAACCTGCGTCTGTCTCCTCTCTCCACACCTACAAACTGTAACAGAATAACCAGCCACCTATGGAGACAGCAGGATCCTCAGACCTGTCCGAGGCGATAGGCGACCATAGGAGGGTACTCACCCAACACCATCAGGTGACAGATTTGAGTGCTGCTATGAAGGAGGTTCTGCAGGAGGTAGCAGCAGCCTCACCGCCTGTCGCTCCTGCCCCCTCCTCAACAGCTACGGTTCATTTCAGTCCTCCCGATACCACTGAGGAGACCCGACTGGCACTACCGGAGCGATATGACGGAAATCCCACCAGATGCCAGAGTTTCCTATTTCAACTTGTCCTATACTTTACACTCTGGCCTTTAGAATAGCGGCAGCCAGGAGCAACTGGAATGAAACAGATCTGATCTGTAATGGGTTGCGCGAGGAGGTCCAGATAGAGTTGGCTTGTAGGGATGACGCTCTCTACCTGGACCAACTCATAAACACGTCAGTTTATTCGGACAGGCTTCTACGAGCCAGTCGAATCAAGAACCGCTGTCATCCAAGCACCTTCCACACACCTACAGAGGAGGAACCAATAGAAGTGGGGTCTACCCGCCTCTCCGCTACTGAGAGAAGATGCCGGTTAAGCACAGGTTTGTGCCTTTACTGTGGCCAGGAGGGCCATAGATTGGTGCAATGCCCACTCACCGGACCTCAGGTGAAGGAGAGACCGAAGAGCAGTACCTGTTTCCCCAACTCACAAGTAGGAATTACCCACCTTATGGAACAGTTCTCCTCCAATCTTTTTACTATTGCTGTATGTCTGCCTGAATATGTGACGGTGTCCCCTGTTTACGAACTAGTAGATTCAGGAGCAAAAGCTTGTTTTATTGACGAATGGGTGGTAAAGCAATATGGTATTCCTATCAGGAACTTCTATACCCACATCCCAGTTCAAGCAATTGATGGTAGGCTACTGTGTACAGGTACTATTTCTCAGATTACGGAACCAGTGAAGCTAACAATCAACTCCATACATCAGGAAGAATTGTCATTTTTACTTCCTCTCATTCTGTAGTGCTGAAGTCCATGGCTGTCCAAACATAATCCTGTGTTGTCCTGGTCAGAGCGCAAAATCCTAACAGGTCTCCTGAATGAAATGAGCGCTGCTTTTCAGTGATAATGGGCTCCACATCGGTGGAGTGTCCGGTAGGGTCCAGGCCTGTGTCTATACCCCAGTAGTATCAGGATCTCCAGGTAACCTTTTCAACTGTGAAAGCAACTTGTTTCCCACCTCACTGTTGTTAAGACTGTGCTATCAATCTATTACCTGGTGCAGCTCTACCAAAAAGTAAATTTGTCACGCTATGGATTGGCAGCGGCACTTTACCGACAGGTGTAGGTCCACAGTCCCTGTATTCAACCCTGGCGATCAGGTGTGGCTGTTCACCCGGGATATAGCTCAACGTCTGCCCTGTAGGAAGCTGGCTCCCAAATATGTTGGTCCTTTCCGGGTTGTACGATGGATCAATGAGGTGACCTACAGTCTACTGCTGCCTACATCTTATAGGATTTCACCCTCCTTTCATGTTTCCCTCCTCAGGCCGGTGGTGTCAGGTCCTCTAGCAGATTATGTCCCCACTGATGCTCCTCCTCCTCTCGATGTGGGAGGTGAACCTGCCTAAACTGTCCGGATCGTCCTGGATTCCAGACGTTGAAGCGGTTGGCTTGGACCTCATTGACTGGGAGGGCTACGGTCCAATGGAGCGGAGTTGGGTTCCCTCAGCATCCCAGACCCTTCTCTGCTCAGTGACTTCCATCACTGCCGTTCTGACTGGCCAGCCTCAGTTATTATGGAGTGTTCTGTTTGTTGCTGTTCCTGACCTACACTCACATAAAGGATTATTAGGAACACCATACTATATATGGTGTTTGACCCCCTTTCGCCTTCAGAACTGCCTAAATTCTATGTAGCATTGATTCAACAAGGTGCTGAAAGCATTCTTTAGAAATGTTGGCCCATATTGATAGGATAGCATCTAGCAGTTGATGGAGATTTGTGGGATGTACATCCAGGGCACAAAGCTCTCGTTTCACCACGTCCCAAAGATGCTCTATTGGGTTGAGATCTGGTGACTGTGGGGGCCATTTTAGTACAGTGAAATCATTGTCATGTTCAAAAAAAACAAATTTGAAATGATTCGAGCTTTGTGACATGGTGCATTATCCTGCTGGAAGTCGCCGTCAGAGGATGGGTAAATGGTGGCCATAAAAGGAAGAACATGGTCAGAAACAATGCTCAGGTCGGCTGTGGCATTTAAACAAGGGGCCTAAAATGTGCCAAGAAAATATCCCCCAAACCATTACACCACAAGCCTGCACAGTGGTAACTAGAGGTCGACCGATTATTATTTTTCTAAGGCCGATACGATTAACGATTATTGGAAAACCAAAAAAGACGATACCGATTAATCGGACGATTATTGGTTTTTAGTTTAACCGTTATTCTACCAGGCAAGTTGACTGAGAACACTTTCTCATTTGCAGCAACGACCTGGGGTAAGGGAGGGAGAGGAGGGGGAGAGGGGAATGAATGAGCCAATTGAGAGATAGGGATGATTAGGTTGCCATGATGGTCAGATTGGAAATGTGTCCATGACAACACGGTTAACACCCCTACTCTTATGAACAGTGCCATGAGATATTTAGTGACCACAGTGAGTCAGAACACCTGTTTTAATGTCTCATCTGAAAGACAGCACCCTACACAGGGTAGAAGTCCCTGTCACTGCTCTGGGACATTGGGAATGATCATTAGACCAGAGGGAAGACTGCCCCATACTGGCCCTCCAACACCACTGGTCACCACTCCCATCCAGGGACTAACCAGGCCCAACCCTGCTTAGCTTTATAAGCAAACCAGCAGTGCAATACAGGGCTCTATGCTGCTGGCTATAGTTATTATTATTTGTTTGGGGGAAATAATGACATTACTAAAGAACAACCTTTTAATATAACTTCTTAATACACAAAGTTGTTTCAAATCTCAAATAAATATATCAAAATATTTAAATTTGTTCAAACAAAATGCCATACAAATGGCGAAAACACAAAGTAGGCATACTACGATTTGTATTTGATACAACTTCGCCTATAAAATCTGTTTAGTAAAACAAACCCTTGAGTTTTGACTAAAAAAACATTTAGTCTGTGCATTCTGATAGTTGTCCTTTTAGTAAGGAATCGGATTTGGTGATGCACATTGGGAGTACAAATATCCAACGTAATTTCCTGAAGCACTCGATAAATATCTGGTTTCAAAATCAATATACAAATACGAAAATTAATATAAATATGACAAAAGCAGTAACTGAGAAACATGGGATTTCTTCTTTAACTACAGAATTATTCTCTTGCGCGAGGAGTCAGAATAGCCAATTGTTCTTCTCTCTTTTCGCCACCGTCTGACTCAACATCAGAAATAGGCTACTTTGAAAACCACGTTTGAGAACACTAGCGACGTATATTCCTTAAATCCCTTTTAACATGAATGCCTTTTAATTAAATGTGGAAGTAAAAAAAATGTGTTCTTTGTATCGTTTTGAATAGGCATCATATTTTGACAAGTATGTGCACAATCAATGACTGTGCATTCGAATGGACATATTCAGCACTCGTTTGGTGCCAGTACCCGATTTTGATCTACTGTTGGCTGATCTGATCATTAATGATAAATCCCCCTTATTCATCATATGCACCGCAATATAGCTAGCTAGTTAGTCGTTTTTTCCTGAAAGCCTCGAGGAAAACAGAACAGATAAAAGTTTTGGTTGATAAAAAAATGGGAACAGTTCTGTCTGAACGAAAGCAGTGAACCTCTACCCATTATTCTAGACTAATATTAACAATGTGAAGCTACAAGTGATTATATGCGACTGATTTTAATTGATCTCCTTTCATGCTAACTACAAACTTACCATGGAATCTCTGCAATGACAATTTCCTCCAGACTAGCTCACGACACATGCGCTGGCTGGCTGCACGCAGTTTTCACGTGATTTGCTATGGAATTGTAACACTAGAGGAAGTGGTTTCTTACCAAAAAAAGTATCGGCCATAATTGGCGAGGAAAAATGCCAATTAATAATTATTTTGGAAAACTCATAATCGGCCATAATTAATCGGCCATTCCGATTAATTAGCCGACCTCTAGTGGTAACAAGGCATGATGGATCCATGTTCTCTTTCTGTTTACGTCAAATTCTCTACCATCTGAATGTCTCAACAGATATCGAGACTCATCAGACCAGGCAACATTTTTCCAGTCTTGAACTGTCCAATTTTGGTGTGCTCTTGCAAATTGTAGCCTCTTTTTCCTATTTGTAGTGGAGATGAGTGGTACCCGGAGGAGTCTTCTGCTGTTGTAGCCCATCCGCCTCAAGGTTATGCGTGTTGTGGCTTCACAAATGCTTTGCTGCATACCTCGGTTGTAATGAGTGGTTATTTCAGTCAAAGTTGCTCTTCTATCAGCTTGAAGGAGTCGGCCCATTCTCCTCTGACCTCTAGCATCAACAAGGCATTTTCGCCCACAGGACTGCCGCATACTGGATGTTTTTCCCTTTTCACACCATTCTTTGTAAACCCTAGACATGGTTGTGCGTGAAAATCCCAGTAACTGAGCAGATTGTGAAATACTCAGACTTGCCTGTCTGGCACCAACAACCATGCCACTCTCAAAATTGCTTAAATCACCTTTCTTTCCCATTCTGACATTCAGTTTGGAGTTCAGGAGATTGTCTTGACCAGGACCACACCCCTAAATGCATTGAAGCAACTGCCATGTGATTGGTTGAGTAGATCATTGCTTTAAAGAGAAATTGAATGGGTGTTCCTAATAATCCTTTAGGTGAGTGTATATTACCTAAAATACAAAGAATAAGAACTGGAACTTGCGTCTGTCTCCTCTCTCCCCACCTACAATACTGTAACAATAAGTTATCAGGTGTTTGGATCAGCAATTTCATTTTAATCTATCAAACAACCAAGTATCATTAAAAATCGGTGGGGTGATTTGAAGACACTAAAGAGACCTTTCTACTGACTCTGAAAAACACCAAAAGAACGATGACTAGGGTTCCTGCTCATCTGCATAAACGTACCGTAGACATGCGTCAAGGACGCACGAGGACTGCAGATGTGACAAGGGCAATACATTGTTATGTGCAGACTATGTGCATCACCTACGAAAATGATACAGGGAGACAGGAAGGACAGCTGATCATCATCACAGTGGCGGACAACATGTAACAACACCTGCATGGATCAGTACATCCGAACATCACATATGCAGGCCTGTTGTAAGGCAGGTTCTCACCCGACATCACTGGCAAGATTGTTGCCTACTTGCACAAATGGCAAAAAATGCTCTTCAATGTCAAGTGGCAGTTTGGTCTCACCAAAGGTGATGGCTGAATTTGAGTTCATTGCTGAAGGAATGGGCGTCACACTGAGGCCTGTACTCTGGAACGGGATTGGTTTGGAGGTGGACGGTCTGTCATGGTCTTGGGCTGTGTGTCAGAGCATCATCGGACTGAGCTTGGTGTCATTGCTGGCAATCTCAACGCTGTGTGTGACAGGGAAGACATCCTTCTCCCTCATGTGGTACCATTCCTTTTAGGCACATCCTGACATGGCCCTCCAGCATGACAATGCCACCAGCCATACTGGTCATTCTATGTGTGACTTCCTTTCGTGGACACGGATTAAGACTAGTCTTGGACTAAACAATCAAGATCAATGGATGAGTTTGATGTTTCATTGAGTTTGATGTACACAGAATTGCCCCATAATACACTGGTCAAATCTAAGGACATATAATGGACTAGTATTAGGTCATGCTATAGTATAGTGGTATAATGTTTGGACATACTGTATAGTATAGTGGGCTAAATTTAGCACATACTGTATAGAATATTGGTCTAATTTTAGGGCATACTGTTAAGTACAGTGGTCTAATGTTAGGACATACTGTATAGTGGTCTAATGTTAGGACAAACTGTTTAGTACAGTGGTGTAATGTTAGGACATAACGTATAGTATAGTGGTCTAATGTTAGGACATACTGTATTGTATAGTGGTCTAATTTTAGGACATACTGTATTGTATAGTGGTCTAATTTTAGGACATACTGTATTGTATAGTGGTCTAATTTTAGGACATACTGTATTGTATAGTGGTATCATTTTAGGACATACTGTATAGTATAGTGGTCTAATGTTAGGACAAAACATATATTATAGTGGTCTAATGTTAGGACATACTGTATAGTAAAGTGGTCTAATGTTAGGACATACTGTATGGTACAGTGGTCTAATTTTAGGACATAACATATAGTATAGTGGTCTAATGTTAGGACATAACATTAGACCACTGTACTATACAGTATGTCCTAACATACTGTATAGTAGTGTGGTCTAATGTTAGGACATAACATATATTTTAGTGGTCTAATGTTAGGATATACTGTATAGTATAGTGGTCTAATGTTAGGACATACTGTATATAGTATAGTGGTCTAATATTAGGAAATAACATATATTATAGTGGTCTAATGTTACAACATACTGTATAGTACAGTGGTCTAATGTTAGGACATACTGTATAGTATAGTGGTCTAATATTAGGACATACTGTATAGTGGTCTAATGTTAGGACAAACTGTTTAGTACAGTGGTGTAATGTTAGGACATAATGTATAGTTTAGTGGTCTAATGTTAGGACATACTGTATTGTATAGTGGTTTAATTTTAGGACATACTGTATAGTATAGTGGTCTAATGTTAGGACAAAACATATATTATAGTGGTCTTATGTTAAGACATACTGTATAGTACAGTGGTCTAATTTTAGGACATAACGTATATCATAGTGTTCTAATGTTAGGACATAACATTAGACCACTGTACTATACAGTATGTCCTAACATACTGTATAGTAATGTGGTCTAATGTTAGGACATAACATATATTTTAGTGGTCTAATGTTAGGATATACTGTATATTATAGTGGTCTAATGTTAGGACATACTGTATATAGTATAGTGGTCTAATATTAGGACATAACATATATTATAGTGGTCTAATGTTACGACATACTGTATAGTACAGTGGTCTAATGTTAGGACATACTGTATAGTATAGTGGTCTAATATTAGGACATACTGTATAGTACAGTGGTCTAATGTTAGGACATAACGTATATTATATTGGCCTAATGTTAGGACATACTGTATAGTACAGTGGTCTAATGTTAGGACATAACGTATATTATAGTGGTCTAATATTAGGACATGCTGTATAGTATAGTGGTCTAATGTTAGGACATACTGTATATTATAGTGGTTTAATGTAAGGACATACTGTATAGTATAGTGGTCTAACGTTAGGACATACTGTATAATATAGTGTTCTAATGTTAGGACATACTGTATAATATAGTGGTCTAATGATAGGTAGTGTGATCTTTGTCCTCTTCACAAACACACATGGGCACACAGACCCACAAACACAAAAACACCCTCACACACAGTCATGCACACAACAATACACCACCACACACAGTCACAAAAATCCACACATATTTAATGCACACATTTGAAGCGGGATGGCATTGTGAATCAAGGGACGCTTAATCAATGTCAGAACTCAATCAATATAAAGTCCCATGTGACAGTGCTCTGCTCTCCTGGACTCGGCACTCGTCTCACCTTCCCTGTGCCCTAGTCATAAGGACGGAGCGGTCAATATGTCCTTATTAAAGATGCTCTAACAATACAGGAAATACACACACCACATACACCTTTGAGTCTACATAAACTACATACTCTAAGGTCGTGAACACGTAAAACCTACATTTGAGAGATAAATAATCCTGATCATTTAACAGTTTTTTACTATGTGAATTATTATCGACCCTTTAATAATAAGGTTTCATAGTGTATTATTTTTTTAAGGTCTGTCGGGGGAGATTGCCTGGCACAAGGTTGACCTTCTGGCCTCTGGAAAGGTCATAATTTGACCTACAGTTAAGTACCTTATCGTTTATAAATATAAAAAATACAAAAACATGGGTTAATTCATGTAAACCATGAATAGGGCTGTGAACCAATATTGGCATGGCCCCAGGGCTCCTGAACCAGTGTGGCAATGTTTGGCAGACATACGAACAGGTCAATATCAATATGCTGTACATATGTCTCACCTTTTTCCTATACAGTTTTATAAACCCAGCCATTTCCACCATCCAAAAATGATTGTTTTGATGTCGTACATCATTGCAGATTTGGTATTTTGTTATTTTCACTTCCTGCTTCCTGTCTGTAATATTTTTTGTAGAAATTGAGTCGCAGAAAAATCACCAACTTTGAGATGGGATATCTCCTGCTCTGATGAACCCATAGAAAATCCACCACTTATTATTTGCAGCAGAATCTCTTATTAGCTACGTTAGTGTCTAGCGTGTACTTTACTGTTTAGGCAATAAACTGCTTTAATGCAAATACCTGTATGTGTCGACAGATCTAGAAGGAGTTAAAGTACAACCTGTGTTTTTTATATTGGTAGCAAGGTCCTGTACAGTATATTAATTCTGCATCAACACTGTTTGCAAAAGAAACTAGCCTATCTCCGCTAGATTCTCCCAATGGGCATGATGGGCATGCTGGCTGACACAACATTATGCTGGCTGATTACAACAGAATGTTAGTGAATGGACCAAAGTTACAGTATCTGTTTGAAAAGAGGAAGTGATACACCCACCTACACAAAGTCCCATGACTGGTCAGTCCGACGCAATTGTTGCGGGTAATGTGCATAAAGTTGGGATATCTGAACGTTGCTATTCGCCCATCGTGCCACTCGTTCGCCCCGCTCTTCTTCACTAAAATGATTTGAGCCATGACTTCCATCGGGGATAATTAATTTGTTCATATTTTTTGGTGTTTTTCTATTTTATTATTTTATTGACAGGAAAATAGTAAGCTGATGTAAATTTGTAAATGTTTGGGTGTGTGATTACATTTCCAGCCAATCTTTATTACCTCTATTGAAACACAGGATATAGTATAAACAGTCAGGTCTTCCTGTCACCTGACACCCAGACGGTCACTTATCTCACCGAACACTAACAGAACACCTCTTGTACCCTGAACATACAAAAAACACACTTGTTCCCTGAACGTACACAAAACACACATTGCCTAAAAATGCAAAGAACACATCTGTTCCCTGAACAGACACAAAACACACCTGTTCCCTAAACATACAAAGAAAACACTTGTTTCCTGAACATACACAAAACACACATTACCTGAAAATGCAAAGAACACCTGTTCCCTGACCATACACAAAACACACCTGTCTGCCTGAACATACACAAACCACCTGGCTGCCTGAACAAAACACACCTGTTCCCTGAACATACACAGAATACACCTGTTCCCTCAATGTATACAAAGCACAGACCAACACAAGTTTCCTGAAAGTACCTGTAAACAGAACACACCTGCTGTCAGAACATATAAAGAACACACCTGTTCCCTGAACATACACAAAATACATATGTTCCCTGAACATACACAAAAACACAGACCAACAACTCCAGGTTCATCTTGGTTGTAGACACAAAAGTGTGACATCTCCAGGAAAACACTCCAACTCAGACACCATCTGCCTGCTTGTCAAAGCCTCTGCCTTGCCTCAGTGCTGCCCTATGGATGCACACACACGCACGCACACACACACACTGTACATACAATACATACAGGTGGGAAGACAGATCCATTCCTCGGTTACTCTCCTGAATAGAAAAGATAATGCTAACAATAATGCTAACATAGATGAAGAAGCTCTGTCTGTGTGTGTGTGTGTGTGTGTGTGTGTGTGTGTGTGTGTGTGTGTGTGTGTGTGTGTGTGTGTGTGTGTGTGTGTGTGTGTGTGTGTGTCTGTCTGTCTGTCTGTCTGTCTGTCTGTCTGTCTGTCCATGTACTGTAGGTGAGACTGTGCACAAGTTATTAAAATCCTGTAATGCACAGTATATGAAAAAGTAACAGTATTGTAGACTAATATTTTGTTCATGAGCATCTAAATAGTGCTGTATATGTTGTTTGTCTGGGCCTTCTGCAGATTGCTCTAGCATGGTTTTATTAATAATCAGATCATTTCTGCACAGTTTTTCCCCCAAATACAATTTTGTACAAAAAGCAAAGGACTATCTAATAGTAAAGAGAGTTCAGATTAAAGGTTAGAGTTGTAAAAAAGTAACTTTCAATCAATTCTCTGGTGTTGTGATATCCTGTTTGGGAGGATGCCAGGTTCACAGTGAATTTAGTGGGATGTCCTAAACCTTCCAACCAGGGAATGTATTAAAGGTTACACCCTCAACACTGTTGAAGAAGGGTATAGACACCAATCAGCCATAACATCATGACCACCTGCCTAATATTGTGTAGGTCGCCTTTTTGCCGCCAAGCATCAGCCCCATATGCAACAAACTGTTATGCACTGTGTTCTGACACCTTTCACCATGTGCATCAATGAACCTTGGTTGCCCATGACCCTGTCGCCGGTTCACTGCTTTTCCTTCCTTGGAGCACTTTTGATAGGTACTGACCACTATCTAGCCATCACATCTTTCTTGAAGTCACTCAAATCCTTACACTTTCCCATTTTCCCTGCTTCTAACAAATCAACTTTGAGGACAAAATTAAGAAGCAGGATAAAATGGCTACAATTGACTACAAATTGTTATACTATAGAATAATATATTATAATAATTATATAATATAATATAATAATATATTAAAATAAATTTAAAAAGTGTCCAAAAATTGTAGGTCAATGCGATTACCAATGGTTAAAGCGTACACGTAACTTGCCAAAATGCAATCCAAGGTCTTTTTTTGAATGTACACGAGTCAAACTTTATTTTCAAAGCATAATTAGGATGAAAATGCCACTTCTAAGATTTTGCCTGTCCCAAGTAAAAAAAAGTATATTTAAATTATACTCCAGTATTATACTTCTAGTATACTTATGTTTAACCATAAGTATGTATTCAATGTATTTAAGTATATTTGAAGTATACTTTCAAAATATACATACCAAAATAATATATTAGAAGTATATTTAGGATAAATAAAATACATTTCAAGTACATTCAAATATACTTTTTTTTTACTTGGGTGGTTTCGGTCAAATCGCCGATTAAACGGAAGTGATACAGGCACTAATATGATAGCATCAAAATCGCTATTTTTAAAACACTAAGAAGGCTCGACACAACATGAAACTTTGCTCAAAGTATCACCAGGGGTTGTACACATGAACTCGAGCATTGAGAACATTGTTTGTGTACACAAAGTTTACTATAAAGAACGGTTTTGTACAACTCACCTTAGCAGTTTGTGTTTCTGGTGGCTCCCTTTAAAATGTTTTTGATTGTCTGCAGATAATCTCTAGAGCATCTACAGATACACTTTTTGGACTCTCAAAATAAAGTGTTACCATAGCTTGATTGGGACAATAGCTTGATTGTCTTAATTCAAAAAATCTTATTCACTCCAATAACAAATGTATAGCCTATAACTTTGATGTTAGATTAGTAGTTCAGCAAGTTTGGTACAGTTCTGTGCTAGCTTACAATATTTATCCCCTACACCAGCGATGCTCCATATATATCTGGTATGGAGTTAGCTGTCACTGTCAATTGATTCGTAATAGACCACTGATGAAGCAATCGATTAATTTAGGTAAATCAGCTATTGGCAACATTGACCATAACAATGACAACTAAACTTTCAAAAAGCTTCTACCTTGCTATCTAGTAGGCGGTTATGGTTGCTTGACTGAATTTCAAGTTCAAGTACAATTAGGAGGACAAAGGTTGTGAAGATGTGAGGAGGGTGCTTGCTGCTGTGGGAGTCAGAGCCTCTCGCTTCCAATAATCATATCTGACATTACTATAATGATGTTTACATTTTTTATCTTCTTGGATTTCTTGCTATAAGTGATAAGCACTGTGCAGCATGGGCAGATCCCTCTTTTAAAAATGGGACTGTACTTTGCTGTGGAAAGTAAATATTTTTGTTCATAATCACGTTGTAAAATGTAAATGACAGTTTAACTACTAGGCTACATTAATTTATCTAAGCAAGTTATTTTTAAGTTTAAAATGGCCTGACTTCAATGATTGGCTGTTTGGGTCTGCTGCAGCACTCAAAAGAGCAGGCGACGTAAGCTTTTTATTTAACATGGCTTGAAAATCTTGTTAGCTAACATGCCCAAAAACCATTGAGTTTAACTGTTTTCCATAAGTTATCTTAGATTTTTTTGTATATTATATAAAAGTTTAGGGTGTAAACTATACAAAACATCGTTTTTTTTTACAGAAAACACATTTTGAATATATATTTTTTGCAACAATAAGTGGTTGTGACATCCGACGGGTTCTCGCAGATCGCCACACATATACTATAAAAGCACAATAGAAATCCTGAAATTCCTTTTCCTAATAGGCTTTTCGTTTTGGTTGACATCGAAAGATTTTCAGTGGCCCCATCTGGCCACACCCATGAAACATTTCTGGGGGTGCCACTGCAGAATACGAAACCTTGTCACTGTGATGCAATTGTTTTCCGAGCAGCTACTTAGACCACTACTCAATGCAGAGGCCACAATAACTATGTCCTTTCTTACTTGAAGCTACTGTTTGTATAACAGTAAAATATTGAAATTTATCAGTTACATTTTTGTTAAGATATGGTTGCAGATATTATTTTTTATTAAGATGGCTTTTGATGATTTATGAAGACGATGGACTGGAATCAATCTTCTCCCATTATTTCTAAGATGGCTGTCAAATTTGTATTGTCCGTATTGGGTGAGGGTCATTTAGAAATTATAAAATCAGGTATTTATGAATATCATTCATTTTTAACACAGTGGAACCTCTGCCATGACAGCAGTCACAAAGAGCAAAGTGACTCAATCATCCACCTACTGTAGCAGGTTCGGGAACGTCTCCTCCTTCTACAGTTCTGTCTCTCATTTACTCTCTCCCTCTTTATCACTTACTCTCTCAGTGTGACCTTATATCACTTCCAGAATATGTCAGGCTAACAATAGTTCTAACTCAAAACACAATGGCCATCCAAGGACATTGTCCTCAAAGTAAAAGGTTTAGTGAACCATTTCCTTTAATTACCTGAGAGCATTGTGGGCATAAGGGATGCACTCATCATTGTCAAAGATGTTGTCGTCCTTGAAAACTCAACTTAGGTATGTAGCAATGTTGTTTATATAGTATCTGCTGAACTCAATTTATTTATTTGGGACAGTGCATATTAATGAACAATTGTACACTTATGTACAGACGGTAAATAGCCGATTATAGCATACATGCTAATTTTCATGTGTATTCCCAAACCTAACCTACATGTTTTTGATGGTGGGGGAAACTGGAGCACCCGGTGGAAACCAACGCAGACAAACACGGGGAGAGCATGCTAAATGACAGAAAGCTAAATATTAAACAATTGTAAAATTAAGGGAATAAAACTATTTTTAAAAATCAACTGAGATATAGGACATGAAAGATACATGCTTTAAAAATATGTTATGAAAGTATGTTGGTATATTGACAGAAATACTATTTCAAATATTAATTTAATTAATAATTTGTCTATAATGAAGCATATAAACATATTTAATATGTATACATTTTTCAAGACACTGTATTTTAAAGATAATCCATAAAACCTCACAGAGCTTCATGGTGAAGGGTTTAAACAATGTTTTCCATGCTTGTTCAATGAACCATAAACAATTAATGAACATGAACCTGTGGAATGGCCATTAAGACACGAATCGCCTCCAGATGGTGAACAATTAAGGTCACAGTTATGAAAACTTAGGACACTAAAAGAGACCTTTCTACTGACTCTAAAAAACACCAACAGAAAGATGCCTGCAAAGAGCCATGAGGACTGCAGATGTGGCCAGGGCAATAAATTGCAATGTCCGTACTGTGACAGCACTACAGGGAGACAAGAAGGACAGCTAATCATCCTCGCAGTGACAGACAATGTGTAACAACACCTGCACAGGATAGGTACATCTGAACATCAGGTACAGGATGGCAACAACAATGTCCCAAATTACACCAGGAACATACATTACCTCCATCAGTGCTCAGGCTGTCCACAATAGGCTAACAGAGGCTGGACTGAGGGCCTGCAGACCTGTTGTAAGGCAGGTCCTCACCAGACACCACCAGCAACACTGCTTTTTTATTTTATTTTATATACCAGGTGGGCACGTTGAGAACAATTGTGACCCACTGCGGATATAGGCTTACGGTCAGAAAGTCTTTTTTTTTGCATTATATGAAATTACATATTGAGAGCTTTCAAATAGTATATCACACACTGACATAGAAGGAACATTTGGAAAGCTTTGATCCTTCAAATGTTGATACACTTAAAATTGAAATCACCCCTGAAAGTTTTGCCAAAGATCTCACTCCCACAGATGTACCCTTTGTTCACACCCATTCAAGATCATTCACACCCTCCTAAACCTTAACAATCTGCAAAAGCTATGCTATTTACACCCTGCTATGTCACGATGCGATTCTGTGAAACTGCCACAGATTTTGAAGTTAAGGATCCATGTTTATTTCACAGAATTTTCTGCCATTCCATGAAACTGCCACAGATTTTGAAGTTAAGGGTCCGTGGTAATTTCACAGCATTCTGAGAGATCACATGGGTATTTTTTTAACTGTAGCTAACTTGGTTAGGCTAGCAAGTTAGGCTACCTAGCTATTGTATGCTAGCTATAGGCTAGCTAGCAAAAATCAACAGTAAACGTTTTAGATAACATTCTAAATCATTAACATTCTAAATCCTCAACGTACTTCAAAACTTAACACAGGCTATCTGAAACGACATGAATAAGACAATAACTCTTACCCACTGATACTCCGTTTACCATGTACAGGTCCTTCTCAAGAAATTAGCATATTGTGATGAAGTTCATTATTTTCCATAATGTAATGATAAAAATTAAACTTTCATATATTTTAGATTCATTGCACACCAACTGAAATATTTCAGGTCATTTATTGTTTTAATACTGAAATATTTTTAACTGAAATGAATCATTTGTTTTTTACAGATGTGTGTGTCAGAGCATAATTTCTCATTTCAAACGGCGACCTGGCCAAGATAAATTGAAAAGGTGCAAGATGACACAAAGCTAAACACTCCAATGTAGTGCCGGATGTGTATAGAATGGTGTATGTAGTTCTCTGTTGTTTATGTTTTGTCTGAACATAGCAGTGTTTTGTCATCTCGCTCATGCTTATAGAAACAGTTTGTAACACCATAAGAATCATCACTTCCTTTTCTCGCTCTGTCAAAAATGCAATGTTTGCCCATATAGATATAGTCCGGAGCGAAGTGTTTTGCTACACAAGACGCAACTTCCCGTTTCTCCTTTCTACTCTCCCCATACTTGCCATCAAATTTCATGATTTTCTCCATCTCCTTGTTGTAGTTTGCTTCAACTAGACACTCGATCGATTAAAAAAATGGATCGACTTATTGTGTTACAACAAGATCAAAATCACTGTCCAGATTAGAGTCAGTAGCATCTCCTACCATTCCTTTCTTAACGTTATCCAAATCATTGAGTTCCTCGTCCTCTGATTCTGAATCAGATAGTACCAGAACGCTTTTGTCTTCCTGTAAAAAGTAATCCAAAACAACCTTTTCCAACTGATCTGTGTTTACAGCTCTCTGTAAATTAAGGTCAGAAATGTGGTTGAGTGTCAATGCAACTTGTCTGCAGTTCTCCATGCTATTATGTTTCGAATACCCAGCTGGTCACCGCGTGAGTGAATATAAACAAAAGAACAACAGACAGCAACCAATCAGGAAGATTTATGGGCTGGGACTTTATTTCTTTTGTTATAACAAGCATTTTTACTTAACTTATTTCACATATCTACAGAGTACAAACAGTTTGTCTATCAAAAAGGAAAGTTTATGTTGATGAATTCATTGCTTGTAAAAAATATTACCGAAATGAATAATTTGTTTTTTTTACAGATGTTTGTGTCAGAGCATAATTTCTCATTTCAAACGGCGACCTGGCCAAAATAAATTGAAAAGGTGCAAGATGACACAAAGCTAAACACTCCAATGTAGTGCCGGATGTGTATAGAATGGTGTCGTCTGCATAGAGGTGCTGCTCTTCACTGACAAGCCTGGATCTCAATCCCATTTAGCATGTCTGGGTACTGTTGGATCCATTATTAGATTTTTGTTAGTAAAATATCTGTGGATCTACTCAGTTCATATCTTAGTTGTTTCATTTTCTGTTCATACACATATTTACTAGGGGTACACAGAAGTCACGGTTCGGTTCATACCTTGGTTCAGACATCACGGTTCGGTACGAGTTTGGTACAGTTGAGGGAAAACCTAACCAAAAATTCAGAACGCAATTTTTTTATTGTGTATGTCTCAGGCTGTACCATCTAGTGTCATACAGTCTCTCCCCTGAGCTGGCACATCTGGGTGATTGCGTCGGATATCTGTCAGCATGTTAGATATATTTCCACTCACATACCCAACATCTGCTAAACAATGCTGACACACAGTCCTCATCTTATCCACCACTCTATCACCTGTACTACAGTAACCAATATATACAATCTATGACTGTAACTGACTGGGAAACCGAAGTTTTCCCAAACTTGCGAGGTTGGCGGGTCCTCTAAATCTTGTGGGTCGCCACCACTCGCCATACTCGTCCTTAGTGCTGCTCTCTGACTCACTCACCGGACTTTCCACCTGACAAAAAACTGCATACATAGGTGGCGCTTATGTAGCGGTTAGAAATCCGCACTGTGTTTTATCAGGACTGCAACGCACCATTGCCAGCAGCCCGCATGCCAGTTCGCCATGTCCTTGCTGGGCTCGAACCCGTGGCAATCTGCTCCGCAAAGTATACCACAGTCCCGCCTGACAACGTACCAACCGAGTGAGCTATACAAAAGGTACCAATTGTATAGCTCCTCGGCGACACTTCAAGCTAGCTGTGGAGTGAGCTTTATGGTACGATCTTAACTCCGTTACACTTAGCTTCAGAGCTAAGGCAGGGCTACAGATTAGGTGTCGATAATCAACCTGCATATCTAACAGTAGTTCTGCATTACATTAATTAATTTGCATGCAAGTTTGATCTTTATTTATACTGTGTATTCTCCATGTAAATTCATGCACCGAACCCTGACGCCCGTATCGTTTCGGTTCAATACGATTAAATGTACCATTCCACCCTTAATATTTACACATGTTTATTTTGCTGAGACCAAAAGCCAGTGAAAGTGAGAGGATGTTTCTTTTTTGCTAAGTTTATATACACTTACCTGCCACTTCATTAGGTGCACCAGGTTCATCCCACTTTTGCCTTCAGAACTGCCTCTTTGTGTCAGATTCAGCAAGGTGTGGAAACATTCCCCAGAGTTTTTGGTCCATATTGACATATTGCATCTTGCTGTAGATTTGTTGGCTACACATCCATGTTGTGAATTGCCCATTCCACCACATCCCAAAGGTGTGCAATTGGATTGAGATCTGGTGAGTGTGGAGGCCATTTGAGCTCATTGAACTAATTGTTATTTTCAATAAACTAGTTTGAGATGATGTAAACTTTTTGACATGGTGCGTTATCGTGCTGGAAGTAGCCATTAGAAGATGGACATGGTCAGAAACAATACACTTTAAACAATGCTCAATACTAAGCAGCTCGGTGTGTGCCAAGAATAAAGACCTTCACAACATTACACCACCAGCCAGAAACTGTTAATGGATTGATCCATGCTTTCATTTTGTTTATACAAAATTCTGACCGTACCATATGAGTGTCGCAGCAGAAAATGCCTGTTTTTTTCAATCTTCTATTGTCCAATATTGGTGGGCCTGTGCATATTGTAGACTCTGTTTCCTGTTCTTACTGTAGCTGACAGGAGTGGAACCCTGTGGTCTTCTGCTGCTATAAGTAATCTGCTCACAGTTGTGCATTTAGACAGACAGACAGACAGACAGACAGACAGACAGACAGACAGACAGACACAGACAGACAGACAGACAGACAGACACAGACAGACAGACACAGACAGACAGACACAGACAGACAGACAGACAGACAGACGGACCAGTTTTTTTGAACCCTCTTTTAGGGGAACACCAGCCGTTCAGTGTAATTGATCTATTTCTGAGCTAGCACACCTGATTCAACTCATCTGCTTATTATTAATTAATATGGTGAGCTAGTTCAGTGGCTACAGCTAAATTGTGAAACGTCAGACAGACAGACAGACAGACAGACAGACAGACAGACAGACAGACAGACAGACAGACAGACAGACAGACAGACAGACAGACAGACAGACAGACAGACAGACAAAATATATACCTGAAAAATTAACAAAACATGGACCAAAAGATTGAGTATAACATGGACCAGAACACTGAGTAGAACATGGAGACTTACCGTACATACAGGGACATTCTTAGGGTAAAGTGTCTTACCCAATGACACAATGACATCTGGCACAGCCAGGAATCAAACCAGCAACCTTCTGACTACAAGTCATGACTCCCTAACCGCTGAGCAATTTACCTCCTCAAGTTCAGAAGTGTGCCTAGTGACAGTCCGTTCACCCTGCCCCCACAGCCTCAATGGATGTCTGAATAGTTTTGAGGATATAAAGAGATGTGTCATGGTGGCCAGAGGGATGAGACAGAGAGAGGGATTAAAAGAAGGAGTTAGAGAGAGGCGGGCACAAAAAGGTCTCGAACAGTTCATAGGGAGGACAAGCAGGGAGCCTTGTGTCTGGGTCCCCCCTGCTAGCGCCTTGGCATGTGTAAAAGACCTCAGTGTGTGTATGTGTGTGTGTGTGTGTATAAGACCTCAGTCTCTTTCTGCACCTGAGACAGTTTGTGTGTGTGACTGTGACAGTCGTGTGTCTGTGCACTAGGCTGCGTGCAGTGGAGCCCTGGAGCAGCGGATTTGATCTTTGCAAAGGCTAACATCTGTCTGCTGTCATTTTAGCAAGATTGATGACAGTCAGGCCAAATGGAGGAGAGAAAGGAGGGGCTGTAGGGTGGCCGAAGAGTGGGGCCAGGTAAAGGGAGTGGGACATAAAATAGAGAGGAGAGGCTGTAGTGTTGCTGGAAGGGTGGGGTCAGGTGAAGGGTGAGGTATAGCGAAGTACAAGGAGAAAACCAAGTGAACTATATAAGTACAGTAGTTGCTGTTGATGATTCTTAGCGTGTCCCAAGAAGAGGTTAATTGGTCCTAATCCAGAGACAGGATGCCGGGGCGTAGCACAAGATCCTGGGCCCTATGCATAGGCAGTCCTGATTTCTTCTCTCCCCTTGGGCCCTGTTAATCAGTATTGGTTTTACCCCCAGTCCGACACCGCTGACAGGATGTGAGGAGAGATGGTGGATGGACACTTCACATCCTTCTGGGTAACATGCTTTGGTAGTACCGCAAGCATGAGAGTGACATCTATAGAATCAGCTTTACCAGAATCTAAACACTGCAAATTGGTTCGTTTTTCTCTTGCAGCTCAAATGATAGCAGCTCAATGCCTACGGTATGTACAGTAAGTATTGTAGTTTTGTCATTCATTATTAATTGATTTGTTTTCAATTTTGAGAAGGACTACAGTTTAACATAGACTCAATCCTAAAGGGAATTTAATCTAAAACAGTATCCACGTCTCTATTCAAACAGTGGGGTGAGAAACAGGCACATCGCCAGACTTTCACAACAGTCAAGGCTCGGACAGACAACCCGGGGCTGGAGGATTTGCATGTTTGTAATTACATTAGCTATAATTCTGTGGGCTATTAAATTATTTATTTTAACAGCATAAATGAAATGAAGTGCATGTTTCTGATGACATACGCTCAGTATGAACTACAAAAAACGGGAGCGTGCCTATGTTCCGACAGCCCTATGTTCCCACAGCCCTATGTTCCCACAGCCCTATGTTCCCACAGCCCTACTGTATGCTCCACATTTCTAATAATTTTTTTTCACCTGAAAATTAGGCCCTATGTTCTTACAGCCCTATGTTCCCACATTTCTAAGATTTTTTTTTCATTGAAAATCAGGCCCTATGTTCCCACATTTCTAAGATTTATTTTAAAATTAGGCCCTATGTTCCCACATTTCCCACATTTCTAAGATTTATTTTAAAATTAGGCCCTATGTTCCCACATTTCCTTTTTCATAAATTTGTATCAGATTTGATCCCCCTTTCTCTCAAGTTGGTAGCCAATTACACCCAACCTATTGTCCAGTAGCAATGAATTACAGATGGAATGTAGCTCTTAGCTAAATCTGGAGCGCCCATCTCTTTGTTTATTGCAAACATTTAATGTAAGTGCACATTGTCCCTTTAAATAAACAAATTAAATAGCAGAGGCCTTGCATTGACTAGTTTCTGGTCAGATCAGTCGAATGAAGCGCAGCAACTGGGTGCATACCATAGTTTGCAGTGTATCAATACCACTGGAAAGCTTTAATAACATATAGGCACGTTTGAATATTGCAATACATGTTGAACCACCATTTATTTTGTATCCCATTTTGGGAATAGGTGGTCTATAACAACAGTGCAGAACAAAAATAATGACTGTAGTTAGAAAAATGAAAAGGAAATGCGCTCACACAAGAGACTTGACTTTTGGGTGCTAACCTAAATAGTGTATACTGAGGTTTAATACTCCAAGACGGAGCAAGGTTGCACACCTACTTCTAATGGACGGAATATAGTTGAGCACCAATATTGCTATATTCACATGGAGGCAATTGAAAAAATAATATAAATAAGTTGCTTAC
>JACXGM010013857.1:5832-22728 GCA_016801145.1 Umbra pygmaea | reverse complement strand
TTGAGTGAGACTGCTGCCTGCTGAACAGAGGGTCGCAGGAAGAAGGATCTGAAGTACCGGTGTTTCGGCTACAAAAACCCGCCAAACTGATCCGAAACCAGCCCAATTTATATCCACCCGCCCAAAGCCATTTTTGCCCGCAAAAAATAATGCAAAACCGCCCAATTGGGCGGGAAACCGCCCAATCTGGCAACCCTGTCCCTGGATGTAGCATGTGTGACGTCATCCATTGGTTTGTGAAGATCTGATTTGGGTCATCGAATTTGCCGTTACGGGTGCAGCCATCTTGGTTGCAGATGTGAGGATTTTAGATGAGAGGGAGGAGTAATTTAGCTAATATTAACTGATATTAATTGAGATGCTAAAGAAAACAGTATTAAAACAAATGTTAAAAAAAAAGTAATGTTACTTACCGGAAAAACTGAACTGCCAACCCTTTGAGTGTCTTGTCGTACAACCGAACGCCATAGCCACACCCTAAACACCTCATTTGCTTTTTTGCCAATTTTAAAATCAACGAGACCATAATTCCAAAAATGAACATCATTATATATTGCAGAGGGCTTAAATTTAGCGATTGAGACCATGTACTCATTATGAAAATGTTTACTGAGGTAATAAATCAAGTGAGACGTGTCTCTCATTCTCATAGACTATTACAGAAACCAAGCTCTTTTGCAACCAGACCCATCACCCCCAGCTGGAATTCAGATAGAATGCAGGTTTAATACCCAAACCTAAAAGTAACCTTATATCGAACACTATGCCCAATTGTCAATTTTACACTAAACCAAACCTGCATCTTGACTGTGAACCATCACATCCTACTTTCCACCCTCTCAGACCTCAGTATCCTACCTGGCTTTGTCTGCTACACACTCCACTGGTGTTCCCCAAAGGCTCTGTTCTAGGCCCTCTTCTCTTTCTACACCAAATCCCTTGGCTCTGTCATAACCCCACATGGACTCTCCTATCACTGCTATGCTGATGACACTCAACTATTTCTCTCCATTCCCCCTTCTCACATCCAGGTGAAAACCTGCATCGCTGCATGCCTGGCTGATATCTCTGCATGGATGTCAGCACACCACCTCAAGCTCAACCCTGACAAGACTGAGCTACCTTTCCTCCATGGGAAGGCCTGTCCCCTCCAGGACATGTCCATCACAGTTGAGAGCTGCACAGTGTCACCATCCCAGTGTGCAAAGAACCTTGGCGTGACCCTGGATGATACCCTCTCGTTCTCTGCAAACATCAAGGCTGTGACTCATTTCTGCAGGTTCATGCTCTATAACATTGAGCACAACCTTACCTCACCCAGGAAGTAGCCCAGGTAGTCATCCACGTCTGGATTGCTGCAACTCACTCCTGGTAGGACTCCCGGCGTGTGTCTTGTCTGCCAGACCACTTCAACTCATTCAGAATGGTGTTCAACCTTACTAAGTTCTCCCACGTTACCCCACTTCTACACACACTCCACTGGCTCCCAGTTGAAGGTGAAACAAGGTGATGGTGGTTGCCTATGGAGCAACAAGAGGAGCTCCTCCCCCATCTTCAGGTGATACTCAAACATTACACCCCTACACAGGCTCTCTGTTCCGCAACCTCTGGGCTCCTGACCGTCCCACGCCTTTGGGAGGTCAACTTCAAACCCAAGCAGTCAAAACCCTTCTCTGTCCTGGCTCCTCAATGGTGGAACCAGCTTCCACTGGAGGCTAGAACAGCAGAGTCTCTACTCATCTTTAAGAAACGTCTGGAAACCTTCCTCTTCAATCAGTACTTATATTAGTTGTATTCCATTTCTGTTATCTTGAAATGGTTTAGTTATCTGTATGATCCTTCTCTGTTTTTGACTACTCGCTTTTTCATGTTGAAAGCTCTTAATATTAAGTTGTGTCACCTAGTTTCTCCTAATGTATGCACTCACTCCAAGTCGCCTAATTAAAATTTAAAATGTAAAATATAAAATTTTCGCTATTGGGAATCTTCCAAAAACCTTGTGGGACAGATTTGTCATGGTTTACTATCTTTGTGTACATAACTTGGACCACAATCACACAAACACAGAGAGAGTGGGTACCACACAGACAAAAATACACCTACACACAATACACATCACACCTAAGAAATTGTTCATCACAGAAATGCATAAAGTCACATAAGACTATGATATAATGCTTTATTAACTGTAGCACACTTTACAGTTATAATATATTTATATATCTATTTACAATATTTATATAATATTCACTCAAATATTTGGGCATATCATTTTTCATTAATGATTACAACACATGACATACTGCAGAGATACTCATTCCTGGGCCTGGAGATCCCAGGTTCATTCCGAACCTAATTTAGCACAGGTGTTGCTAATCATTACTAGGATGAAAATCTAAATCAGAGTAGTCACAACTGGGGTTGGAGTGAAAACCTACAGGATTGTGGTTCTCCAGGCACAGGAATGAATATAATGGACACACTGTATATCATTTTGTGATAAAAGGGATTGGCATACACTTTGAGTCTCCTCGATCCTGAACAAATGTGTTCTTGGTTATACGAAATTACATTGATCCACGTCCTCAAACGGTTGAATAAATACACAAGATCTGAAATGTGTCAATTCCCAAGCGTTTATACCATTCAGTGTTCTGAACATCTAAATAATATCCAACATGTGTCAAATAATTTATTTGTCAAATAATACAAAAAAATGTCAATATGAAAGGACAATGTGATTGTGTACTCTATTAGTATATAGATTTTCAGATGGCAAAGTCTGTTAGATAGGTAAGATGATGACAGATGGACTAGAAAATGTTTAATCCGAATCAGTCACTTATTTTATTCTTTGGTTCAGCTGTTAGTTAGACAATCCAAAACATCTATTGCATTTTGAAGAAACAGTTCTCAATAACTCTAAAAAAGGCACAATAGCACTGTAATGTAAGTCTAGAAAAAGAAATGACTATAATACAGAAACAATGAGCACCTTGTCCAGTGGTTTTGATCACCAGGTTAAAGTGTTTGCTTGGAGTTTATGTATTTATACCCTTTTCACAGCAACAAGTCTGTTCAATTTCCATTGTTGTTCAGTGGTTAAACTTAGTTTGTACTAAAACATATTTGAGGGGTATCATAGGTTTAGTTGTTTTGGAGTTATTTACTAAAATCTTACATGGTCAGTGACTTGATGACTGGGATATTAACATAAAGATCATTTATGTGTTATAAAACATAAAAAAGTGTGTTGTAAAAGTGTATCACATAACCTCTGTTCATATAGTGTATGTAGATTTTGTAGTAACATTTTAGTTTTTATTTAATTAAAAAATAATAATTCCCAGAGGCATTCAAACAAATTTTCCTATAAACTTAATTCTGATATACATTACTGTACCTAGATAAATACTGTAATATAATACTACACTTCATCCCTATGTCAGTAATTGCCTTTAGTTACCACTAGAGGGCGATATTGTACTAATATGGTCCTACTGCTTACGTGTTTATGGAGCACTTACAGCACTTCTCCAACTACAGTGCTTAAAGTAATGTCTTTCCACCACAAGACAATGTTAAATATGACTGAGAACAAGAGAAGGAACCTACTTGCTATGAGAGGACCACAAGTATTAGTCAGTTAGTCCAAAAGATTTAAAATATATATTTAATTAACATAAATAGGCCTATTATTTTAACAGATTCACCAACTAAAACAACCACATAAAAAACAACAGCACTAAAAAATAATAATCATGAATAAAAACATATCCATCATGTCTGTAAGTCTAAAACCTTTAACAGTTTGGTCCTCCATTGCACTGCTTTACAGAAATCAGGTCAGTTGTCATCAAGGTGTACTTTTTACCTATTGTACGTAGCAACATGCTTCCCGTGCGTCCTGTGGAATGTTAAGCACCCTCCATTGGCAGGAGGCCCTGTCAGTCATTATAACAACCCAGCAGAGTGAGACTCTAAATGGAGAGAGACTCTTGATCCTGTTAGCACTGGGCAGGGTTTGGAATAAATAAAAATGTTGGTTGCAACAGGTGAAAGGCTGCTCCTGTAGTTACCTACGAGGGGGCTGACACCTTGGACACAAACGAGATAAAAGACACATTAACATTATTATACTATGGTCAATGCCATGGACAGACCTTTTGATTTATATTCCAGACTGTACTCACTCGTCACAATCCTTCACTCTCCGTCTCTCCTTTCGTTTCTTTCCTCTCCCTCTTTGTCTCCTTCTGCAATAAGACACAAGCAATATGAACTTAAGTCTAACATATAATAGACAGCCAGATGTATTATCCCACTGTCTAACTTTAAATGGGTCATTATGACTATGTGAGCTCACCTTTCACTTTTAACAACAGCCTTTCTGATTCTGAGAACGACAATAAAATTACACAGTGGAATTATATACAAGTTAGGCACATTCTTTTTTTAAATTTCTACAATACAACTTGTTTGCATGTTCGCATGACCAAACACAATATACCAAAGCACTTTCGTCTCTTACCTACATTCACATGACTGGTGCTCCACAAATGTCATCTCAACGTATTCTTGACCCTGCTTTGCTGGCTTTATTTTCAACAGCTGTGAATAAGGACAAGTGGTTGAACATATAGCGGCAGGGAACTGTAAAAAACACTTAAAATAAAAAGAAGTGTACAAATTCTCCAATGACATCACAACATGGCAACCGACATGCTCCGTTACCTGTATGGTCACGTTAGAAAGCCGAGTTGGATGGCACTCAAGATACTCATCGCCACAGCAACCAGCGCAGCGCACCAAGGGCACGCAGGAGGGGCTATAAAGGTGCTCAACTTCTCCAGGATACTCTTGGACAACCTCCACCAGCTTCTCTATGGTCCGGCAGAAACTACGACCCCACACTTCCTGGAACATTAACACTGAGAAATAGAGACAAGACAGAGGGACAGAAAAAGGGAGATGAAACGACAGGAGAACAGGAGGGTGAGACAGCTGTCTACATCGTGGATACAGCCAATGTGTTACTATTCTCTGAATGTCCAAACCACATTCAAATTTCCTTCTGGCCTGATGGGTCATCATAACCAGAGGAGATGCAGCTGCAGCAATTAAATGAGCTGAATTATCACAGCAACTGTCTGAGATCTCACACCAACCAGATGAGTTCTCACTACAGCCAGCTGAGTTCTTCACTGTAAAAAATGATACACCATATCTACTCAATAAAATTAAGGCAACAGATTACAAGCAATGTTATTGATTAAATATTAATTAATTATTTCATTTAACCATTGTAGGTAAATAACAAACTTAAGTTACATTTAATTAATGAAATTGCTTGTAATCGGTTGCCTTAATTTTATTAAGCAGATGTAGGCCTTTTTTTTTACAGTGTTGAATCATTCAGGTGAGAATTCTCGCAACAACCAGTTGAGTTCTCAGCAGGGGTGTACTGGGACAAAAATTTGGCCCGGGACTTTGGATGGAGCGGCCGGCGGTGTGGGGGGGGGGGTGGCGCGTTTGTCGCTCCCCGCATTTGTCATTCACTCTGGGTTTCTCCTCATCTGAATATAGAGGAACTCTCTCTCGATTTCACGGCAGGGCCAGAGCGCAGTTTTGCGGATGCAACAGCCAGTCCATTTCAGCCTATTGTCACATGTTTAATACGTCCGACCGGCCGTTAAAGTAAAGTATGACGACCCATTCGGCCCGGAATTGACCGGCCGTTCGGGAAAACTCCCATTCCTCCCGATGGCCAGTCCGTCCCAGGTTCTCAGATCAAAAACCTGAATTCTCACACCAAGAATAAGAGAGCTGAGTTCTCAAATCAAATAGTAGAGTTTCGCAAAAAACATCTGTGTTTGTCCTTTTTTTATACCATACCTCTAAACACCAAAGATCTCCACAAGAATAGGAGAAAAAAAAATCTACCAATGACAACTGTTTGTAGTTTCATATATAAAAAAAGATTACTATGTAACTTTCCATTCATTTGTCGTTGCGGGCTGAATTTCACATTGATTGTTTTATTTTATATATTTTTTATAAAATAAACACAGGAACAGGGACAATATACTGTAAGCTGTATGTGAAAATACACATTATTTTGTCAATTTTCTGCACTGCTTGATAGTAAGATATTGTGAAATGTCAACGTTTTTGACATTTTCTGCACTGCTTGCTAATATTGGCCATATTTTGTTTTAATTGATGTTCCCAACCCAACTTAAATAGGTTAAAGTGAGCTCCTGGCAAAGATTTTCACTGGTTAAGAATACAAATGTAATTTCCATGTAAAGTTCAGATATTTTTTATCACTATGAGCAAGGAAGAAACACACATCAAATTTATTATGACATGTTTACAATAGAAATGCTTTCTTTTAGTTATCAAATGTTTGCAAATAAATGTAAAAAAATGTAGATCCCAATTGACTATTTAGTTGTATAGTTGCCATTATATGTAATTGTACAAGCATTTGAACTTATAGAGATATTACCCTCACTGATCAAATTAGCAGCATTTTGATTCATGTTATTGAAATGAATAGAAGTCCTCAAGACTTGGTATCAGCTTATCTGTAGACGTACTGTTATTACATTTGAATTAATAGGGTCCAGCATTTAATAGTCTCCCACTCATACCTGTCATGGGCAAAGTAAGTTCATCTGGGCTCCAATCACTCTTCATCACTTAAATTATTATATGACAACATCCCAAGGCACACCAATAGCCTTATAATAACAACAATATACAGTAATAAACTACAGTAGATGAAGCATTTCCTCTTCCGCTTGCTCCAATTCTTAGACAGTTATGCTCACTAGCTAGGTCAGTATAACTCCTAGGGCAAAAAAAGCCATCTTGCAAAACCTTTCGAAGAGCTTTAAGACAATTATCCAACGCTGGTAGTAAACACAAATAAACTGTGTCATGTGCCTGGTGTGTATCCTGTTTTCATTTTTAAGAAAAATTGTTTGTGTAATAAGAGCTTTCCTGTGGGAGCATATGTGTTAAAATGTCCCCGAAGCGACTCGTCAGTAAAGAAAAACAAGGGCCAACTCTGCGAGAACAAACTGAGAGGAAAGAGAAAACAAACCCTGGAAAAAGTCCACGAACAGAACATGCCCAGAGCAGAGTTGTGTTGAAATGAGCTGCGCTGCCCCCCATGGCACCTCTGGGATCAGACTGACCCTGAGGTCACGGCATGGAGCCCGGTACCAAAACATCTGTTTATAAAAGTAGACAAGCCAGGGGGAGCCATGTCACGGAGGGCGAAAGATTAGTGTGGAAGAAGTGGGGAGACAGAGGTGTGTGTATTGATTTCACTCAGCTATAAAGGCTTCATCCTTTGCTATCAGAAACCTAGTCTTCCTTGTATCCTGCTGTTGTTTCAATCCTCCTACTGACTCATTGTCTTTCCCAATGCTGTTGCTGTGATGAATATTATATCCAGGAGAGCAGTATTGAGTGGATGAATGTGAACCGATACGAAGGGTTATCACCAAAACTTCATTCATCAGGCCCTGCGTTACCCCATCTGACAACATGAGGAATATGGTGACCTTGGATAACCCCTAGCTGTTTATCCTTATTAGAGCCAGTAACAAACTTGACTCCCTCCACTGTAGTGAAGGAAGGTGCATTAGTTAATGCAATATTTTATGTCCAACTATATTTACACTTCTAATAGACGATTTTACTGAGAACATAGTAGGAAGGAAAGGGAGAAAGTCATGTAGGGGCAGAAAGAGAAAAAGGGCACAGACAGTCGGCTGAGCCGTGGCTCCAACCCCCTTCAAGTGTGGTTCAGAGGGGGTAGCTTAGTGCTAAGCTCTGACACTAACCCAAACTCTTTTGCCATACAGTGCATGTTGCAAGTAAAGTAACATATAATTTTAACTATTGATTTTGAAGGAAAACTGCTGTGAATTAAATACATTTATTGAATTAAATTCATTTATTATTATGAGAGAAATTCAGGTTTACAAAACAACAACAAACATTTTACCTGTTTTTATATATAATAATATTTATAATACTTGTAAAATATTATGAAGAAATCTAGTTTTGTAGTAAAAAAGAGTCTTACCTCCTGTTGTGCTATTTGCTCTGGATGAGGAAGTATTCTGCAAAATAGAATAGACAAGAACAGGAATGTAAAAAAAATTGCTGAAATTGGTCATTTATTTAAGATTAATTAAAAACTCTTTACAGCTACATGCAACAATACATTTAGGACAGGTGTATTGTGCAGACACAAGCTGCACATGTACTTTACATAATAATATTATTTTATAGTTCTAGGAAGGTCAACCAACAACTGTTTTACCAGCTGAATATTGCTCTGCTCTGAGTACACTGAAATCCCCCTCATGTGGACTTTAAATATGCTAAACTTTGGCCCCAGGGGATTGAAAGTTATTGTCATACAGTATACTAATGTACCAACCTCAATGTAATACAGATATGTCCTCTGGTGGTTAAAGTTGTATTTGCATGACTACTTAAATGGAAAACTATAATAAAAAAAAATCCCCAGATTTTCCTCCCTTCCCAATTCCCTTTAATCCTGCCATGTCGGCACCTCCGCAACTCCTTGTACACATCTGTGGGTTGATGATCCAAACAAATGTCACCCGAGCCGCCATTTCTTTTCAAACTGTTCATCCAACATGGAAACCTTTAGTCAGATCATGCATGGGGAGATTGGAAAACCTATCCTGACATGCACAAGATCCACAATATCTTAAATATTTCAAACACATTTCATTTAGTGCCAAACAGTTTAGGTTTAAAATCTGTATCCTGTGGTGTAAGATTTAACATGGTATTGCTTTTCTCATTTGGCAGCTTCCCTTCTTACTTCATTTCCTGTCATCCAGTGATAAAAAGTATCAGGGTTTCCCGCAACACTTCGCAGTCAAGGTGGCCGCCTTAACAAGAGACGTCTGTCGCCTTAACTATGTGTAACGGAGTTGAGAGCGTACTGTAATCTCACTCCACAGCAAGCTTGAAATGTCGCCGAACAGTTATTCAATAGGTTCCTTTTGTATAGCTCACTCAGTTGGTATGTTGCGAGCAGGGCTGTCGAGTGTTGCGGAGCAGATGGCCGCGGGTTCGAGCCCGGTATGGGGCAAGGCGAACTGCCATGCGGGCTGCTAGCAAGGGTGCATTTGGAGCCGTTGCACACCCGTCACACTGGTGCCGCGACCCGGATTATTCAGTTGGGCTCAGCTCAACGCCGGGGGTAGCTGGCTGTGTAGCGAGTTCAGAAGGGGTGAGTGTAACGGAGTTGAGAACGTACTGTAATCTCACTCCACAGCAAGCTTAAAATGTCGCCGAAGAGTTATACAATAGGTACCAAGTCAAACTGCCGTGCGGGCTGCCAGCAAGGGTGTGTTCGGAGCCTCTACACACCCGTCATATACGCAGTCCCAAAAAAGTAAATGTGACGTGTGATGCGTCCAAACAGCTAGTAAATATCTTTGAAGCAACTAAACAGCGCCATCTGGTGGTGTTTAAATGTCATTGCGCTCTGTCGTCACCAGCATCCATAAGCAGTGAATGTGATTACCAATGCATTCAGACAACGATGCTTTGCCCCCTGGGAGAAGAAGGCTAAGATAACCAAACCACCTTTCCGCCACATTTTCTGGCGGTAACCCTGAGTATGAATTACTCTAGTAGGACCACTGGACAGGTGTCCAACAACCTGATTCCTCAATCGGTAATCCACACCAGTGTATTTACACATGATGGCTGTCAGTTTGCGAGGGTTACCTGACGGTAGGTATCGTATCCTGATATAATATCTGGGTACCCACTCAAATACTATGTTTCAACATTTACCGAAGGCTGCAATACAAATTAATAACACGCAAGCGAATGTATAGTGTACAGGAAAAATGAAAAGTGTCTGAAAAGTGTCTGTTTCGGACACTATTTCATCATCAGAGAATGCCTGCCTTCCGGACCAGAATGTCAGACAGGATAGTACTGTAGCTGTCTAAACAATGTGAATTTAGAGGAATGCCCTTCTTTTATTATGATGATTTATATGTTGTCATGACATCATATGTCTGACCAAAGTTTTAAAACCTAAAATGTAAAAGTACTTTTCTGGGTTCGGCTGAGGTAACAAGTTCTTAGTTAAGACCAGATGTGGTAATACTATGAATTCTTTGCCAATGTTAATTGGCATATCATTCTAGGCTTTTTGTTTGGGTTTACAAGTCATCTCAGACAGGCTTTGCTCCATCACATCACCAGGGTGTTGAAACAGGCCTGGTGTATCATTCTGTGTGGTGGGGCACAGAGAATTTGGTGTGGATTTTCCAAGCCTAGGGTAATCCTGGAGTCTGAACACGGCGAGTCAGCCTCTTTGCACCTCTGTGGCGGTGAGCTGGGGTGTGAGCTACCCACACATTTCTGGGCAGATTAGCACAGCTACACGAGGATCCTCACGTAGCAACTCCTTACTTATGCATGTGTCTGAGAATTTGAGTCAGAGAGTTCAAGAGATGACTAAGGTCTCATTAAAATACCAGGCATTGTCTTAGTTCAAGATGACTTGAATGTGAACTGGGCACCTCTCCTCAGGGTTTCCTCATTCTGAGCTTATCATAGTCTCTAAATATTTACAGTAAGTTTCATTCCCACTACTGGTCTGAACCACATAGATGGACCTTTCTGGCAAAGAGAAGATTGCCCCTATCTTTATACAGTAGGTGCTGTGGTAAAAGGCACTGAACAGCAGACCAGCTGAGGTATGTGATCTATGGCTGATATCAGAAGAATTCCTTGGGGGATTTTAGAAGCAGTGGGCCTAATAGTTCAGTTTCAAGTTTATTTGACAAGTGCACAGAAAATCAGATGTAATTGCATGTAGTGAAAAAATTGTCCCACAGCTGAAGCCGTATATCTGAGATTGCATGCAACTACATCTGCAATTACATCTGAACTTATTATATAGCATTGATGGAGCTGATCAATAGGCTGCATTCTGGACGATGTCTGTCTGTCTGTCTGTCTGTCTGTCTGTCTGTCTGTCTGTCTGTCTGTCTGTCTGTCTGTCTTCCAGTTAATAGGCTGGCTAGGCTAGAGGGCTTCTTGAGAGAGGACATTTTTAAATTATTGGGGTGCCACTTGTTTAACCCAGCACGGCCAATCATGGACTATGCCCTCATTGTGTTGTATTTGTTGAAACGGTTTTCATGTTAATCTGTCCATAAAAACATGGTACAGTATTCTATAAAAACATGGTACAGTATTCTATAAAAACATGTTACAGTATTCCATGAAAACATGGTACAGTATTCTATAAAAACATGGTATATTATTCCATAAAAACATGGTATAGCATTCCATAAAAACATGGTACAGTTTTCCATACTGAACCTGGTACTGAATTCCATACTAAACGTGGTACTGTATTCCATACTAAACATGGTACTGTATTCATACTGAATGTGGTACACTATTTCATACAGCACATTGTACTGTATTCCACACCGAACGTGTTACTAAATTCCACACTGAACGTGTTACTAAATTCCACACTGAAAGTGGTACTGTATTCATACTGAACGTGGTACTGTATTACATACTGAACTTGGTACTGACATAACACAGATGTAAATCTCACATAATCTGGACAGTTGCTTCACTTAATGTTTATGACCATATGCTGTATGGATTGCTATTTGTGGCCTGCCTTGAACAGTACATAAAGGAAATGCCAAACCTAAGCTAAACCCCTTTTCATATTTCTCATTGGTTGTTTTATATATGTTTAAGCACTGCCGTTGCCCCATCATGACCCGACCACATGATGAACACTCAGTGACCAATACAGAAAAAACAGGAACAAAACATACACTACAGAATATAGCCAAAAGTATGTGGACAGTTGACCATCACACCCATATTTGGTTGTGGGACATCCCATTCCCAAAAAAACTTTACGGCTAAAACACACATACCTTTCTTGAAAGGCTTTCCACAAGAGTTACGAGTGTGTCTATTGGAATTTGTGCCCATTCATCCAAAAGAGCATTTGTGAGGTCAGCACTGATTTTAGATGAGATGGCTCGGCTCACAATCGCTGTTTCAATTCATCCCAAAGGTGTTCAGTGGGGTAAAGTTCAGGGCTCTGTGCAGGCCACTCGAGTTCCCTCAAAACAAAACTCGTTGAACTATGGCTTTATGGACCAGGGGTACAGTCATGCTAAAACAAGAAAGGGCCTTCTACAAACTGTTGCAAAAGTTGAAAACACCCAATTATCTAAAATGTGTTTGTATCTATTAAGATGCCCTTCAATGAAAAACAGCCACTGACAATTATCCATCTTACACCATTAGTAGGGTTTTGCACATACATTTGTCTATATATTGTATCATTACTTCATGTATTTGCAACACTGCTGGCAGACTCTGCTAACGAGAGATTGCTGTAATCCATACTGAACATGGTACTGTATTCATACTGAACGTGGTACTGTATTCCATACTAAATATGGAACTCTATTCATGCTGAATGTGGTATTGTATTCATACTGAATGTGGTACTGTATTCATACTGAACGTTGTACTGTATTCCTTACTGAACATGGTACTGTGTTCAATTATAATGTGGTACTTTAATCATACTAAACGTGGTACTGTATTCATCCTTAATGTGGTACTGTATTTATACTTAAAGTGGTTTTGTATTCATACTTAACGGGGTACTGTATTCATACTAAACGCAATACTGTATTCATACTGAACGTGGTACTGTATTCATGCTGAATGTGGAACTGAATTCATACTGAATGTGGTACTGAAATCATACTGCATGTGGTACTGTATTCATCCTTAATGTGGTACTGTATTTATACTGAAAGTGGTTTTGTATTCATACATGACGTGGTACTGTATTCATACTAAACGCAATACTGTATTCATACTGAACATGGTACTGTATTCATGCTGAATGTGGTACTTTAATCTCAGTGAACGTGATATTGAATTCATACATAGCGTGGTACTGTATTCATACTTAACGTGGTATTATATTCATACTGAATGTGGTACTGTATTCATACTGAACATGGTACTGTATTCATACATAACGTGGTAATATATTCATACTGAATGTGGTACTGTATCCACACTGAACGTGGTACTGTATTCATACTGAACGTGGTACTGTATTCATACATAACATGTTACTCTATTCATACATAATGTGGTACTGTGTTCATATTGAATGTGGTACTGTATTCATACTTAACGTGGTAATATATTCATACTGAATGTGGTACTGTATCCACACTGAACGTGGTATTGTATTCATACTGAACCTGGTACTGTATTCAAATTTTATGTGGTACTGAATTCATACTAAATATGGGACTGTATTCCTGAACATGGTACTGAATTAATACGGAACTTGGTACTGTATTCATCCGGAATGTGGTACTGTATTCAAAATGATTGTGGTACTGTATTCATACCGAACGTGGTACTGTATTCCTGAACATGTATTGTATTCATACTGAATGTGGTACTGTATTCATACATAACGTGGAACTGTATTCATACATAACGTGGAACTGTATTCCTGAACGTGTTACTGTATTCCTGAACGTGGTACTGTATTCATCCTGAATGTGGTACTGTATTCATACTGAACGTGGTACTGTATTAATATTTAACGTGTTCATATATTCATACTGAATGTGTTACTGTATTCATACATAAAGTGGTACTGTATTCATACTGAACGTGGTAATGTATTCATACTGAACTTGTTACTGTATTCATCCTGAACATGGTACTATATTCATACTGAACGTGGTACTGTATTAATATTTAATGTGTTCATGTATTCATACTGAATGTGTTACTGTATTCATACATAACGTGGTACTGTATTCATACTGAACGTGGTAATGTATTCATATTGAACTTGGTACTGTATTCATCCTGAACATGGTACTATATTAATCCTGAACGTGGTACTGTATTAATCCTGAACGTGGTACTGTATTTATACCGAACGTGGTACTGTATTCATCCTGAACGTGGTACTATATTCCTCCTAAACATGGTGCTGTATTCATCTTGAACATAGCACTGAATTAATCCTGAACGTGGTAGTGTTCTCATCCTAAAAGTGGTACTGTATTTATACTGAATGTGGTACTATATTTATCCTGAATGTGGTACTGTGTTCATCCTGAACATGGTACTGTATTCATTCTCAATGTGGTACTGTATACATACATAACGTGGTACTGTATTCATACTGAACGTGGTAATGTATTCATACTGAACGTGGTAATGTATTCATACTGAACTTGGTACTGTATTCATACTAAACCTGGTAGTGTATTCATCCTGAACGTGGTACTGTATTCATCCTGAACGTGGTAGTGTTTCTTCCTGAACGTGGTTCTGTGTTCATCCTGAACGTGGTTCTGCGTTCATCCTGAACATGGTACTGTATTCATCCTGAACGTGGTACTGTTTCTTCCTGAACGTGGTACTGTGTTCATCCTGAACCTGGTACTGTGTTCATCCTGAACGTGGTACTGTGTTCATCCTGAATGTGGTACTGTGTTCATTCTGAACGTGGTACTGTATTCATTCTGAACGTGGTACTGTGTTCATTCTGAACGTGGTACTGTATTCATCCTGAACATGGTACTGTATTTATCCTAAACATGGTACTGTATTCATCCTGAACGTAGTAGTGTATTCATCCTAAACGTTGTACTCTATTCATTCTGAACGTGGTACTGTATTCCATACATTTACATTTGAGTCATTTAGCAGCATTCACTGAACAGGCTAACTGTTACATCTGCTAATGTCATGTGTGTATGGAAACTCCGGGTTTTCTGACCTGGTATACAACTTGAAAGAACACACAGATACTTTGAAGGCTTCACCTTCTATGATGCATTATGAAACAACTGCAGCTGCTGAGTTCTCTCTGTCCTTGAGGCAGCTATTAGAGCGTTCTTTTCGTTGGGTTTAATGCCTTCAACTCTGTATTGCAGATCTCATCTCCTGACTCCCACACAGCTGATCTGTGTCATGCTTAAACTCCTCTCTTTTATTCCTGTTGGAGGCAGGACAGGAAGTGTAAGGAACTAAATGGATTTGTTGTTTTTTTGTTTTAATTCTGGATGTGGGTATCAATAGAAATCATAAGATGCTCTGTCGGTTTAAGGCATTGACTTATGCACACTGCTGATAACAACAATACAAACACAACCATTTGGAACATAATGACAAGAGGGAAACACAACTTATTTTGATTCCTTACACTGATAGGTCTAGAATATAATAGGAGACTGTTGCAGTATAAAATTGAAAGATGAAAAGTCCCATGGAATTGAGATAATATTGTTCAGGAACCTCCTGTGTATAACCGTAATGAGACTTGCAAAATGTTTTGCCAACTCAAACATCCCTGTTCATAACACACATCAAAGACTTAATAGCATAGCAGCATGATCCAAATAGGAAAGACCTCCTTTTCCCATGAGAGTAATTGTAATGATGAAGGTTACAACGTTCTTGCCTATATCATCTGTCTGTCCC
Source organism: Umbra pygmaea (assembly GCA_016801145.1). Classification (NCBI taxonomy): domain Eukaryota; kingdom Metazoa; phylum Chordata; class Actinopteri; order Esociformes; family Umbridae; genus Umbra; species Umbra pygmaea. The sequence continues at coordinate 7,119 of JACXGM010013857.1, read as the reverse complement.
ATGTTGGACTGTCAAACTGTTACTGTACACTGAGAGCCTGACAAAAATTCAGATGCGATAGTTCTGGAAACTATAAAGTAGCATAGTATCAAGCCCGCTTTTGCCGATAAGACCATTTTAAATCACGTCACTTTTGAAAGGGGAGTAAAGCAAAAAATGGCAGTCGACATCCAAGAGACACACAACAGCCCCAAAACATCACTACGATAGTCTCATTATGCTCTGGAGAAGACACCACTTAATTGTCTTGTGTCTATAACATAACCCGAATTTTACAGGAAACTGAAGTGGGAAATGTCAGGCCCTGAATCAGTGGAAATTTTGACAGGCCCTAGACGAGTTTCACATTAGTATGTCCTAGAAAGAAAGAAGACCCAACATCCCAACCCAACGTCATGATCCAATCTAGTAGAACACAACCATTTCTCTTCTGAGTTACCTTGGCCCAAAACACAGAAGACTCTGGAGCTGTGCCAGTCTACATGGTAAGCCTGACTCTTAGGGCCGGGGTTAGTCACTAGCAATTCAAGAGACGGACGACAGACAAAATACAGTCACTGTTGTTTATTAATTGAATTGGTCTTTAACCAAATACAGTAAATGTCGGATATGTATTCTCTTTTAAGCATTGTATTTTTAGCTCCACATATCCATGACCAACACTTTAATTACAAGGATTTTCAGTGAGTTGTATAATGCTGTAGTCACCAGTGGCTGGATGTGAACATTAGCCCAAGTAAAAGCAGCCACCTGTGGGTGTGACGATGTGCAGTGTGAGGACTACGGTGCACTGACCATGATTAAACAGCCTTTCCCAGCCAGGCCACTGAACATGTCTCACCAATATATGCAATACATTTTAGGACACATAGTATTAGGTGAAACTTAAACATTGATGATTTATACAAATTGTCTAATAGTAGAGCAGTGTTTCTTGGGCTTGTATTATTGGTGTTTGGGAAGAGCAGCTGTTTCTATGTGCCTTCCAGGAACATAATGTAAACATCCAGAACCTGACAATGTTCTACGGTCTTTCATGCGTGGTGGCTCAAGTAACCCTGGACATCCTCTTTGAGTGCATGTAATGGGGTTGTAAACATGCTGGTAGTAGACCGCCTTACTAAGTGCAATCTGCTAGCAAAACACCTCCATTATGTACTGTCAGTAACCACCTATTTTCATGAGTTACATGGAATTCTACATACTGTACTATTTACAGTACATGAACACACACATACTGTACTATTTACAGTACATGAACACACACATACTGTACTATTTACAGTA
>JACXGM010013856.1:0-22677 GCA_016801145.1 Umbra pygmaea | reverse complement strand
ACAGTCATCCATATCACACAGTCATCCATATCACCAACAGTAATCCTTACCATACAGTCATCCATATCACACAGTCATCCATATCACACCCAATCATCCTTACCATACAGTCATCCATATCACACAGTCATCCATATCACCAACAGTAATCCTTACCATACAGTCATCCATATCACACAGTCATCCATATCACCAACAGTAATCCTTACCATACAGTCATCCATATCACCAACAGTAATCCTTACCATACAGTCATCCATATCACACAGTCATCCATATCACCAACAGTCATCTTTACCATACACAGTCATCCATATCACACACAGTCATCCATATCACACCCAATCATCCTTACCACTAGGAATCCTAAATCTAAGCATTTCCTTACCTATATTCCTAATCTAAATGTACAGCCCTAAAATCTGAATCCAAGTCTGAACTAGACTTTCTGAAACTGAAACATTAACATAAACACACATTCACCCATCACACTTGCGTTCAACACCCCACACAAACACACAAAAACGAGCTGAACGAGAAACACAATTAGTGGTTTATTTCAGTCACAGTTACTAATTGGCCTTATAGGGCAGTGAAATGGGAGAAGGAGAATGAATGACTCTATTGCTTTTACACTGACAGCGTTGGCATTTCATGGATAATGATTTGTAATGTAGATTATATGATTTATCATCACTAATGCACCCTGAAGGCTCAAACCATTCTCCACTTTTTCTTATTCGGTTGGATTGATTCTTGCATTTGCGAGAAAGCTGGAAGTTGTTTACAGACACACATACATACACACACACACACACACTGATATAGACCTCATGGTATCACTGCTGTAATTACCTTCAGTATTGATGACATATAGGTGCAAGCTCTGTTGTCTCCTTTCACTCTCCAATTCTTCCTTTGTCTCCTTCGCTCCGTTTTTCATGTCATTCCTCACCCACACTCACTTTGTAAATTAACCCTGTTTAATTTCTTTACTATTAATTGCTTTCGGCTGTGCTCTCTGCCCTTCCAGCCTCTATTTATGTTCTTCTTTGTTCCTTCCTGTTAGTTATCTGACAGATTCATATTTGTCTTCACTTCCATGTTTATGTTATATTGCGTTGGCTAGGGCAAGTTAGTCTTACATTGTAACATAATGTAATGTCTCATGTCTTTTCCTATTGTCTTTAACATCAGCCTGAATTGGGGAAAAGTTTCCATGGACTTTAATTTCCTCCAAAAGATAACCCAACCACACACTAACCTTGGCAAATAAGTGACTTTACTGCACGGACAATAAATGATACACTATAGTCCATAGTGATGCACCCTTGTAATGCTTACAACAGGTTCTTAATGCCTGGGGAAAAGCTAGACTTCAAATCAGAAAAGTACTACCACAAAACCAGTCATGGGAGACTGAAGGAGGAGAGGTATAGATCAGAAATATGGAAAGAGGTTTGGAAATGTATTTATAACTGATTCAGCAGAGGTGTTTCGCTGTGTGAAAAGATAAATAGTGAATGTAAAAACCCGATTCTTAAGCATGGCCTCAACTGAGCATGTTCCCCGGCACATGACTATAATATCAAAGTACTATTTGATCTCTCAGGGTATTCTTCCTCCGAAACAAATCTGCACAATTCTCCGTTTTCTTTTTGTTGTAACTACTTGTCAGAGTTTGATGATGAAATGTTAGCCCTCTTCTCCACCTCTCTGCTACAAAATTTCTCCCTCTGCTTGTCCTCCCTTGTGTTGTTCTCACGCTCTCAAATCGCTGCTCTCTCTCTCTCTCTCTCTCTCTCTCTCTCTCTCTCTCTCTCTCTCTCTCTCTCTCTCTCTCTCTCTCTCTCTCTCTCTCTCTCTCTCTCTCTCTCTCTCTCTCTCTCTCTCTCTCTCTCTCTCTCTCACTCTCTCACTCTCTCACTCAAAAGCTACCTGTTCTTGAAGCTCTGTGGTTACGTGATTCCTAGCGTTGAACAAGTACACCACATATCTACTTTTCTATCAGAACTTTTCCACAATTGTGTCAACATTGATGCTTACACTGTATAATGAAAATATAGTGGCATATTAACTTGCCATTAGGGGCAGTAGAAAGCACATTTCCAATTAAATACACTGATGTGATTGCATTTTATTGAGCATGAACTTCACTTGTCGAAGGCAAAACGCCCCAAGAACAAGCAAGAACTGAAGACAGCTGCCATAAAGGTCTGGCAGAGCAACACCAAGGAAGAAACCAAGCATATGGAGATGTCTGTGGGTTCCAAATTTCAGGCAGTCATTGACCGCAAAGGATTGCAACCGCCAGCTGCGGTTGGTGGATCTTAATTGGGGACGCCGGGTTTTGCATTATGTTTGGGACCAGAGTGAATGGATCTTAATTGGGGATGCCGGGCTTGCATTACATTCAAGACCGGAGTGAATGGAATGGTGTGTAGCGCATCAAACCCATTGTGTGATATCGTTCCGTTTCCCCCAGTCCAGTAATGCGAGCCGGCGTCCCCAATTAAGATCCGCAGATGTGGCAGGATCCATGTAATAAAACTCACAATTTAAATCATGATTATGTTTGTTTTATCCAATTACCTTTGAGCCCCTAAAATTGTGGGGAACCAAATTTAAAAAGTTCTGTAATTAATAAAATGTTCACCCGATTTTGATATAAATGACCTGGGATTACAGCGAGATGTAAGCACATTCAGTTCTTGTTCATTATTTATTTTTCGGCCAAATATGCTGTGGTAGACAGCTGAAATAATTATAACTTAGTCAATGTCCACATTTTTAAAGACCTAACTGTAAGTAAACAAATGTGTTGTTTTGAATGAGTATGCACCTTTAAAAAAATATAGCGTATTGCTATAGTTAATCCTTCCCTCTTTTCACTGATCTTTGCTATTCCTTACATTCTTTGTACTAAATTTTTTCACTTGAATTTCATTAAAGCATTCTGGATTGCATTATTCAAAGGGGATGGTGGTACATGATTGGTGTTGTTATTAAAAGTCTGCCCCAGGGTGGACTTCCTTAGTAACTGCATGTGTTTACTTCTTGTTTTTATGCATCATACTCCAACAGAACTCTGTTTGAGTGTGTGGGTGTCTATAGTATGTGTGTATGTGTGTGCAGGTGTGTGTAAGCAGTACTTTTTCTGTGTGTCAGTATCTGTTTTATGGCTTCATTAATGGACTTACGACCAAGAGCCTGCCCAGAGGTGGTCGGCGTGCGTGGGTGTCATCAGGGAGTGCACGTTAATGGAATTAATTCCATCGCTAAGGAAGAGTAAGAGCTGAGGGGAGAATAAGGATTGAGATGGAGAGAGAGAGAAAAGGAGAAAGACAGGACTGGTTAAGAGAGAGAAAGAGAAAGAGAGTGAGAGAGAGAAATAATGAGAGAAAGAGGAGGAACAGCCAGGGAGGGAGGGATGAGTGTAGAGAATGTACTATATGTTTAACAGTATGAAGTAGCAAGGGAGGGATGAGTGCAGAGAATGTACTATATGTTTAACAGTATGAAGTAGCAAGGGAGGGATGAGTGTAGAGAATGTACTATATGTTTAACAGTATGAAGTAGCAAGGGAGGGATGAGTGTAGCGAATGTACTATATGTTTAACAGTATGAAGTAGCAAGGGAGGGATGAGTGTAGAGAATGTACAATATGTTTAACAGTATGAAGTAGCAAGGGAGGGATGAGTGTACAGAATGTACTATATGTTTAACAGTATGAAGTGGCAAGGGAGGGATGAGTGTACAGAATGTACTATATGTTGAACAGCATGAAGTAGCAAGGGAGGGATGAGTGTAAAGCATATACTATATGTTTAACAGCATGAAGTAGCAAGGGAGGGATGAGTGTACAGAATGTACTATATGTTTAACAGTATGAAGTAGCAAGGGAGGGATGAGTGTACAGAATGTACTATATGATCTGCTGTTCTGACAGTTGACAGTTTAAGCTAGCTACTGTAGCTAGTTACCATTGTATGTCTCTCTATGACATCACTCAATGTACTGTAGTTATACTTCACTTGGTCTCATATACAGTATGTAGTATAGGACGTCACTTCCACACTTCAAGCGTTCTGGTATGTTTTGCGCATCTGAGTTGGAGAAAAACATGGATGCCACCCGGAAAGCTGTTGTTGCGGTAGCACTGGCCGAGTACCAGGCGCACCAAAAGCACTACATTACATTTGTTTATGATAACGACTATTACCCTACCCTATCAAAACACAGCCATTTGAACTTCTAACATTTTCGCTTTATTTCATGTTTTATTTTATCTTCATTTAGCAATGCTAGCCATGTTTAGCAACACCCATTTGAAACAGGACTTCATAAAATTTTGCACTCAAAATAAGACTGATTCCCATTCCCCCAGGCAACGATACGGGTGCAGTAAGGATTGCAGTAAAACAAGTGATTGAAAGTGTCATTAAAACAACCAAAGCAGTCCAAAAAGTCACACAGTGCGCCGCAGCCATCTTGGATTCCATATCGCAATTCTTTCTCGTTCTCCTCTGAGTTGACCAAGTGGTAAAGTTTCCTGTCCGAGTAAAAGGGGGCGTATGGTGCATATTGCTAGGCAACATCCTGTCTTTCTAGTCGGATCTCCGACTCGGAAAGATAATCGTACGCAGCATTAGCTGCTCGTCTGACCAAACTGTTTCATCCATGTCTTCATTCTGCTCTGCTCCAAATCCCTCCCTAAACACAGAAAATCAACGTCACCTAGCAACACTGGTAACAATTTGCACCAATTTCGTGTGCTCAATGCCCATAATTCTGCATGCACACTTTTCTAAAAAAACTTGCCTATTTCTGCTAGATTTGCCTAAATTGCCTCGCTTGTGGGAGTGGTGGTGGGCGGGCTGGCTGACACGATAATGGAACCAAAGTCATCTGTTCGAACGGAAGACATGATACACCCACCTACATTAAAGGGATACTTCACCCTACAGCTATCTGGAGGTGCTAGTAGCTTCTCCCAGACATTTGTAGAAAAGTGAGATATGTTTCACCCATGCCTGGCTAGTGTAAGAGGAAGATTTGAAATTTCGCGGGGAATTTTCACATGCTGACGGCACCGTGTGAGTCGAATGGACTTTGGAGATAGGAAAAATGAATGTAGGCGTGTATTCGGTCGTGAAAATAAGCATCCCTGTTATACTGATCTGGCTTTCAAACCTACTACTTAAAGCCTCGGTTGTCCTTGATTTTTTAAGGTATAGCTTGTCTTTCTGTGACGTTTCGATCAGCCGTTTTAATGCTAAACAGACGAGGTGGTACAATGTTTTCAGTATATATAGAACTACAACGCTGGCTTCCTTGTTCCAAGCCCCGCCCACCCGACATGTTCTCTGGATACTGTGAAACAGTTCGTAACCAAAGTCGCTGGTAACACAATTGCTACTAATCTAGGATTTGCAGATACAGAATTTTACAACTTGCTTTTACATTCTGAGTGACATCCAACCATACATGTTTGCGCCCGAGTACACCGAAGAACATTTACAACAAATGGAGTTTGATATTCAGCTTCAACACGGCAGCATGTTCTACAGATAATCCAGTTGAAACGTGGTTAAATTCTAATTGCCTAAATGCTTCTGTGGGAATATGTCCATCCATGTCTACTGAAGAAATAAGCACTTGCTACAATGAATGGGATCGTGGACAAGCTTTACTTGTAAGGGTTGAACCAAAAATGACTGACGACCGCATATGTGTCACTGAATCACTGAAGTTTTCCAGCACACATGGAAAGAGACGTAGCAAGAGGACAATTAACAGATGAGTAAATTTATTAAACCTATTTTCTGTACCTGTGTGGTAATGTTATTGTACTGTATGTGTTGTGTGCCAGCTGTGTTTAGTAGCTAGCTGAGTGGGTAAAATACTATACCTTACTATATATAGGCTACTCTTTCTAGATAAAGGAAAATGGATGGGATCACATTGCTTTTCAGCCGCTTTCGGGCTGTAGTGCCGGTTAAGTCAGCACGTAGATCCCGTTCGTAATCTTCCTACCTAAAATGCCGACTTCAGACCCTAACTATATTTAGGCTATTCTTTCTAAATAGAAAAAATATATGGGATCGCATTGCTTTTCAGCCGCTTTCGGGCTGTAGTGCCGGTTAATTCAGCACGTAGATCCCTTTCATAATCTTCCTACCTAAAATGCAGACTACAGACCCTAACTATATATAGGCTATTCTTTTTAAATAGAAAAAATGGATGGGATGGCAGTGCTTTTCAGCCGCTTTCGGGCTGTAGTGCCAGTTAATTCAGCACATAGATCCCTTTCGTAATCTTCCTACCTAAAATGCCGACTGCATACCCTAACTTTTTTATATTGTAAAGTGTGAAAGATTACTCCTTCTTTTTGGGCTTGCTTGTAATTTCTTCAACCAGGTACAGAACACCAGACGGGCAGGATGAATAGAAATTGGACTACAATTTCACAAACAAATATGTATAACTTTCTAGCGTCAAGCTCTATAGAGGTGTGCTGTTGAATTGCCCATGTTCTGTGACGGTGCGTTTAAATGGGGACTGGGGATGGGCACTAAATTCGCTTGGAATTCTGGGAGTTGTGGTAGCTCAAGTTTAAATGGATACAGAAGCCCCCTAGTGGATGCAAAAGGAACTGAAATATACTATCGGCTTTTCTCTGATAAATTGAAAAAGAACAGACGTGTATATGATATAAATCATCTATGGTAACGTTTGTAAATGGTATACTATAAAACTGATTTACTGTGGAACACTCGTTTAAGTATCCTGTTTGGTTGGTCCGACGCAATTGTGGCAGGTAATTTGCAAAACGTTGGGAAATCTGAACGTTTCTATTCGCCCCTCACGCCACCTACGCATCGCCCTGCGTGCCACTCGCTTGCCCTGCTCTCCTTCATTGAAATAAATTGAGCCATCACGAACAGTGTGTACGTACCGTTACGGGCACTGTCCACTTGCCTTTTGGATTTTCACCTGCCAAAGCTTTGTTCGCTCTTTGCTGGCCGCTTGTGGGCGTGTATGTTTAAACTGTTCCAAAAAATTTAAATATCTTGCAATATAACATGTCAATCCACTTTTGTTGATAAAAATATAAATAAAAAACTAACAAATAAGTCATGTTTCAAATTGTTCTATATCTAGGTGGAGAAAGTAGCTTCAAAGTAGCAGCTGTAGTGTTTAGACAATGACGTATTATCTAATACCAAATGAAGTGTCCTACTGAGTAGCTGTATTCTCTAAAAATAATACTTCCATGCCAGTAGTTGCAGATGATGTATAAAGATGACTGGCTGTAATTCAGTGTCTGTATTGCAATGAGATAAAAACAGTTTTTAAGTCTATTTGTATGGAATTTGATGGACATGAAATGTTTACCAGAAGGCAGCCATGCAAACAAATCATGACCGGGGTGTGAGGGGTCTCTAAGAATGTTGGCCGACCTGGTGAGGCAGCGGGAGCTGAAGATATCCTGCAGGGAGCACAGGGTGCAACCGGTGATCTTTTGGGCGGTGTAAATGACCCTCTGGAGGGCCCTCCTACCGCTGCTGAGCAGCTTGCATACCAAGTTGATATGCAGTAGGTCAGCACGTTTTCAATGGAGCAGCGGTAGAAGGACACCAGCAGCTTCTCCTCCAGGTGGTTCTTCTTGAGAATTCTCAGGAAGTGGAGTTGCTGCGGGGCCTTCTTGACCATATGGTGGATTTATTGGTGGTCCACAAGAGGTCCTCTGTGATATGTGTGCCTAGGAATTTGAAGACAGAACTCGAAGATCTATGGGCATTTTGTGGCAAAAGTCAATACAATCACTTGAGTATCGGTGATATACAGTATACTTGATAACTTCACATTAGTTAAATAAGCAGGTCCCATTTCATTCTGTTGGTGCATGCTTCTATCTAGACGCTTTATGGCAGAGTAGTTCTAGCTAAATGTAGCTAACTTTAGCCAGTTTCAATAACATTGACAATCAATAGCTCAAGGTTAACACTCGCAAGGAATACCAACTACTTCAGCAAGCTGTTGCTGTGACTGGTTTCATTTGTTGGGATATCGTTACTAATTTAAAGTACGATTGTACAATAATAGGGTAGCCAGACACTTTATGTATTCTTATCTATTTTTTGACAGAACAAAAGTTATAGCCACCTTCAGAACAAACGGTAGCCAGGTTCACTGTACATTTAGTGCAGTTGAGCTGGTACACACGGCGTGATGTGTCCTGATTGCTTCAGCAAAATTTTTCCACGCCCTTGTAGCCTCCTCTGCACTCTACGCGTCGCTTCCATAAACAGTATACAGTATAAAATGGATGAAACAATGTCATACATTTCGATGGAGACCAAGTGAAGTCAACTAAAGCACTTATCCGGTGGTAGCCGAGCATACTGCGCAGCCTCAAGCTGAGCTTGACGATGTAAATATAGATGAGCAACCTGTTTGAAAGTTGTAATTCTTCTGGTAGCTGTGCCAAGAGAAATCTGAAATATTCCGAATCGTACTTCATATGAATTCACTTGCCACGTACTGAAGTATTTCCAATCCATCAAAACGTTGCTGAAATATTTTGTTCTGATGCTTTTCATGGACTTTATATGCTTTTTTCTTGATGTACTCCCTTGACTGTATGTCTCCACGTCCCACCGATTGCCTGCAAGCTTCTCCTGGACTATACAGTAATTTCTCTACTGTGTGAAAGAAAGTTGGTTATGACACAATCGTTAGCCTATTTTTACAAAAATGTCTGCTACAGGGCAATAACGTGAGTTACAAGGTAATGGAGCATTTTATACAATGTCGTGTTTATTTAGAAATACACATTGGACAAATAGAGTCTTTAAACGCTTTAGATGTAAATTTATTCGCTCTCAAAGTGACGCCAAAATTTATGGGAGTCTATTGAACGCTACTGGAAGGTGGTGCCTTGGTAGCCTCAGAATCTCCCCATAGGAGCTTTGCTTTCCAGATGCTGGCTTACCCCGTTGGTAGCTTCACGTGCACTACTCTTTCTCAACGCTTGCCGTGTTCAAATTCGTCTTCTACCATAGAGAATACATCGAGACTTGTCGCCCTGACACCCACAAAAAATGTCTAGTGTGAATGCTAGGTAGCTGACTTGAGAGGCACAGTATCGGATCCATCCTCTTTCATGCAAATTTGAAAAAATGTTGCTCCTCCATGTTGGGTGACAGCCAATCAGACACGGTGTGTCTGTTCAACCTATCTGTGTGCCTGTGTCATTCCTGTGAAAATGTTGTACCGTACAATCATCCACGACCAACACTGACAAAGGTTAATAATTGAGGTGTCCGGATTTCCAGACCTGTTCAATGTATTTAGTCCCTGTTAACATACAGGGACACAAACGTAAAGAAAGTGTCATGGTAAAGGTGTCTGAGGTTGTTGGTGTACTTCAGTGGAATTTATGTTTGTACAGAGCTGCTAGCCATCAAACATTAGCTTGGTCATTACGTTGCTAACTTGTGAACTTGGCTGTAGCCTGTATTGTCGTTTGCCGTGATTCGTGAAGCATTAATGTCATTGCAAAAAGCATCTTAGTGTCTTTATTTATGCTTGCAATGGAAATCGTTGTGTAAATCCTTTAATTTGCAATTAGTCCCTCCTTACATGGGGACTATGAATGGAAAGTATTACTTTTTAAGAATACTACTACTCAGTTGGACAAAATTTTATTTATTATTAGCTAAAATAATATGTTGTCATCAGCAAAAAAGTGGATTGACATACTATGGCTAGAAATGAGAAACTACATGCGTAAACTACATGCGTTTTACCATGCGTTTGAACAGTTAAAACATACACACCCACAAGCGACCAGTGAAAAGCAAACCAAGCGTTGGCACGCAAAAAGGCAAGTGGACAGTACCCATAACACTTTTTACTGCATATCAGGCACATTGGTTTTGTTCTGTGATTTAATGCATAACTCACTTGGTAACGGCAACCTCGAGGACTCAAATCAGATCTCCACAAACCAATGATTGACGTCACACATGTTCCACCCAGTAGTATGTACAGTCAATGTTTTCATCCTGCAGTCTGGGGTATTATAAATGTTTGTTCATGAGCAGTATACTGGATCATAGAAGTAATGCGCCTGTGCCAAAAAGAACAATTTGAACGATTCAGGTAATAGTACTGAGCAGTATACTGGATCATAGAAGTACATGTAATGCGCCTGCGCCAAAAAGAACGATACGAACGATTCAAGTCTTAGTTCCAAGCAGTATACTGGCTCATAGATGTAGTGAAGAATGAAATGAACAATCCAGTATGAAGCATACGTGCCGGTCTTTCAAAAGATTAGTTCAAAAAGCACTAATCGTTCAAGAATCGGCCATCACTAGTGAGCAGACTGATTAAACAGACCGATAGCCTTGCAAGGACCTTCTCTAAGCTCTGCGTGCTTTTGGTCTACCCAAAGTTTTTATATGACAGCCTATATTGGTAGGCAAAAGAATTTGCAAGAATAGGTAATTTAATTTAACAATTTTCGCTTTTATTAGAATGTTTACAGTTCCAACTTTAAAGAGTGATCTAGAAAGACAAATCATGTGCAAGAGGAAATGGATCTGCATGAAATAGGTCCCGGAACATACTGACTGGACCAATTCTGAGTTGATGCTGATGGTTTGGTCCGTACTGATTCTTCTCTGGGTCCAGACCCAGACCCCAGTCCACCAATTGAGTTGGTATAAATTAACAGGAAGGGATGAGTGTCCAGAATGTACAATGCTCAGCAGTATAAAGTAGCAAAAGCTGTCATGCTTTTGGGTCTACCACCTCCACACCCAGATCTGATCGACCATGACACCTTAAGGATCTTAAAGCAGCCAGACATCTCCAGGCAGACATCTCCAGGCAGACATCTCCAGGCAGACATCTCCAGGCAGACATCTCCAGGCAGACATCTTCAGGCAGACATCTTCAGGCAGACATCTCCAGGCACACGGCTCCAGGCAGATGGGTCCAGGCAGACAGCTCCAGCCAGACAGTTTCAGCCAGACAGTTTCAGACAGGCAGCTTCAGACAGACAGTTTCAGCCAGACAGCTCCAGCCAGACAGTTTCAGCCAGACAGTTTCAGCCAGACAGTTTCAGACAGGCAGCTCCACACTGTAAGCGTGAGGTAACCGGTTGCCTTAAAAATGTTAAGTAATGGGTTTTTTAAAACTTGAGTGCATTTAACTTAAATGCATGAAAGGGTGGAATTTTGAAAACAAAAATTTAAGTTAAATGCACTCAAGTTTTCATAACTCATTACTTAACGTTTTTAACGCAACCGGTTACCTCAATTTTTTTAAGTGAATTAAACTTTTCGGGCTTACAGTGCAGCCAGACAGTTTCAGACAGACAATTCCATGCTCAATGCAGGAGAATCACTCTTTACCTCCTTTCTGCGTGTCTCTCTAGCTGTCTTTCTATCTGTCTCTCTCTCTCTGTCTCTCTTCATGTCTATCTCTCGTTATGTCTCTCTCTCTCCATTCTTAAGGTGATGCTATCAGTGATACAGAAATAAACATGCTGCTTTAAACACAGGAAGGGATCTGAGATGGTGGGCAGTGCACCCAGATGGAGGAGAGGAACAGGAGGGGTATGGGAGAGAGGAGGTCTAGTGTGGGACAGAACAAAGCCGGGTCTCAGTCTCTACCATGACTAAAATTACACCTGCTTTGAGGTAAAGTTGTTGTAAAGTTTCTTTCCAGATGCGAAGGAAAACAACTATATTTACACTGTTTGGTGCTGTGCTACACTGTTGTCCCTCTGGCCATCATCTGGTGTAAATGGTGCAGTGTCTGACTCATAGACTGGGAAAGACAGAGAGTTAGCCCCGCCCCAATGAATTGATCTGCCTCCTCACACAAACTGGAGACACACTAACAGCTTCCAGAGGGAGGAAAGGGCACTGGGAGGGTGAGACACTGGATGGGTGAGACACTGGATGGGTGAGACACTGGGAGGGTGAGACACTGGGAGGGTGAGACACTGGGAGGGTGAGACACTGGATAGAGGGGTACAGTTGATGGTTTCAGTATTTGTCACAGCTCAGCCAGCTTAGTCACAAATCACTGGACTCAGCCTGGTGTCCAATCAGCATCCAGGCTGCTACTGATGCTGTGAACTTGTGCTAGGAAAAGATTTAAATGATAAGAACACACACACGAAAGGAAATACACACATACGCAAAAAACTCACAACCACACAAAGAACACATTCAAATAAACAAATACACACACAGCGTCACAAGGCAGGTGTTGGTGCATGAACACAGCTCGCACTAGATGTGATTTATGTCCCCACACCTTGTCCCCAGATGAATTCTCCCATGAATCATTGCACCTGCATAGGGGACATTGGCCTGTCTGTGACAGTTGTGCTTTTATGTGCCGAAGCTGTTATGCTCCTGTAGGCTTTATATACATTTAACTTTCTCTATTATAGGTTTTATGGTTTCATTTGATCATTACGTTTTTTTTATACATCAATTTATGTTTTGATGGTTTCTGAATGTGCTGTTCCAAAACTCTCAGGAGTTTCCTCAGCTCAAACTGCTTCTATATACTAATTTATGATATTATGAATACACATCAGACAGCGATTCTCACTGCTGTGTCCTAATGGGTTATAACTGTTGCTGTTTACAATACAACTGCATTTACTGTCCGTGTCTTTCATTTACACATCCATAAAGAAGTCTGCGCTTCAATAGATTACCATCACTTCTGTATATATTTTAGGAGATAAATGTCTACGAGCTAAGCATCTGATTTAAATGAGGATGTTGAGTGGACATACAGTACGTACTGTGTGCTCTGGAAACAATTAAGAAACTACTGCAAATTCGTCAGTGTCTCTGGTTTTACTATCGATTTGTATGTGTTTGGGTATAAATGATACCCAAATAAATGATCCATGAACTACTGACATGTTGTCATTCAGAGCAGTAGAGGCTTGTCTTGGGAGGAAGTGTATGATCATCCTACTCAGAACTGGTATGAATAAAATGTAAAAAGTCCTATTTTTTAATTTCACTTCATGGTACTTTATGGTTTTTAGTTCAGACAGAATATTCCACGTTGAGATTAATGACACTTTAATGAATATAAAATGAACATAACACATACTAATGTACACAACTCAATTATTTGGCGAATGGTTATTTACATTAGGGCTTACCAACATAGTAAGATAGTGTATATACCGTACATTGCTTATATTCACAACATGTAACAGCAATTAGTTTGAGCGATGAGAGAGAATCAATGAGTTGACGACCTCTGACATAGTAGGTACCCAAAATAAAACCCTTGACCAACTCATGTATTCTCATGTAACCTGGCCTGCAAAAGCAAGATAATGATCATGTTATGAGAGAAAAACAAGAAAACTAACGAAGTGTCATACCAACAGGCTGAGTGCTAGTAATGACCCAATAACACACTTGTTGACTTTTACACATGTCGCGTTGCATTGCCATCACCGCCCCCGTCAACTTGACTTTTGACCTGCTATACAGAATGCATTGTTTGGAAAGCATATTTATAAATTGTTTGAATGAACAACATTTACCATTGTCAGTAACTAATTAGCTAACTGCTTGGTTAATAACATTTAGTATTATGATTAGTGCAGTTGCCTTCATTTAACTTACCTGTCAGTGAAATGCGGCAGCTGGGGTCATCGCTGCATTGCAGGATAGTCTACATCACGATGCTCATGTATTCTCTGATTTTCCTTGGGCCTCCTGCACAAGGCAGTGCAACATTGGCATAGGGCTGCCCGGGATTTGGGTTAGATAAATCAGATTATCTATCATGCCACACCGCTCTCCAGCGACTCCTTGTGTTCAGATTGGGCGGCTGTAAATTCAGTTGTGGAAGTATAGTTGGTGAACGTAATCATCCCTTGCATGATTCGACTTAAGAGTTCGGTGTTGGTTGAACATTCCGAAAAAAATTGGCGGCTCAGATGACATGTGGTTGGATGAACCATGTGCATGCCCCTCATCATCCCAGAGATCTGTACAACTTGTTGCGGAGCTGCCGACAAGGCGGGATTAGAGAGGGAATTGGGATGGGAGGACAATTGGGAAACCCCCCCAAAAAACAAAAAAGAAATGCTGTAACCAACCAATCATGTCTTGTGCTCGTTGCAATATGGTGGTTTATTTATACAGGGAGTGATTTGGGGCAAAAGAATATATACTTTAGTTATCAATTAGTCTCTCTTCATCTAATTTCTACCATACAGAGATTGGTGTCAACTGACGACTTGCACCATCTCTCAGAAAAATTCACTCAACGTCAAACAAATGTAATTCCAATAGCCCACAGAGGTTGAATTAACTATAGCTACTGAAAAATATGTTTTTATATTTATCTTTTTTTACAGATGGATGTTTGTGAGTTTTCATAATTTGGACCTTTTTTCATAAGTCAATGTACCCGATCTGTCCCTAAAAACGATTTTATTTGTCATTATTTTAATTCAAAAGACAGAATGAACGCGTGTGTCAGCTATTAAGAAGTGAACTTGAGCTTTTCACGAAGCTTGTATGCTGCCATGTGACGTGACGCAACACAAGTATTATAGCAGGTATAATTTATTTTGTGAGCAATCCTTAACGGCAGACGTTCGACGGCAACGCTGGGCGCTTGATGTCTGTAAGTGTAGCTTTAGCATAAGGAATCCAAAACATACATTGTATTCAGTCTGACTCAGCACTCATAAGCGCCAGAGACAATCGACCATGCCAATGATGAATCAAGGATCACCAGGCGTGTCTCCAGGTCGATACCGTAGGCATTGAGTCGTGGAATGCAAAGGACAAAAATAAGTATCAATACGAGAAATAACAACAGAAATTCCATTACCAACTTTGTCTATTTTGGAACTTTTCAACATCATTGTAAACATGTATTTACCCATTTAAATTATTTCACTTTATCAGATGTTTTAATGGGTAGCATTATATGCTCTGAAACACCATTCTCCCAACATGGACACTATAAACTGCAATAAAGTGAGCGATATGGGCAATCGTTCATCAGTGATTAGAGCCTCTTTACGCATGCCATTAAGAAGGAGGCAAATTGAGAAATTACCCAGAATACTTGGGGAAGATTAATCCTGGCATCAAAGATTAAATGCAAAGGTTGCTTTAATAGATGCATTTTGCCTGATTCAAAACAGTGAACAATAAAAGCACACACCGAAGGTGTATTAACAGTCTTTGCGGATAATGAAAATACCCTGAAGAAAGAAGTATAAAGAATCATATCATTTTTATGTTGATTTAGTCAGACACTTTCGCCTATACTTAGATGCTGAGTTCAGTAACGTTTGAGATGATTGATCTAATATAATACAGAGTTCCGCAACAATGGGTGTGTCAGACCATAGGGCATTGATTCCAGGCAGAATTTGTGAAACTCCTAAAATCTAAAATGAGACAAGGAATCAGCTGCTTGGGTAAACCTGGAATATGCATAACCTTGATAATAAAATTACTAGTAACGCTAACCCACGTCAAACGTCTACTTCATTTGTTAATTAATGGAATTAAAGACCGACCATTATTAATGATATTAACTGCAGGTTCGTCATCACAAAACACTGTAATTTTTTTTATTTTAGCAACCCGAATAAGACATGATAACACTATAGGATATAATTTGTACAAAGCAGAAGACTCAAACCGCAACAGGCCAATATTAATTCGGTAGACCAATGCCGGAAAACTATTTGTTTTTTGAAAATCCCCCAAAACCAGCAGGAGCAGCGTCTGCAAAGAATTCTAGAGAATCCAAGGTATCCATAACATCACTATCAACGAAAGAACTTAAATTCCAACAGGTAATCATCATCCAGAACATCTGTATCACATAGACCAGTGGTCCTCAAACCATTCCATGGTGGGCCTAGTGTATGCTGGTTTTTGGTCTTTCCCTTCACTTAGAGCATAATTAGGACCTAGACTGCCAGGTGAGGGGAGATCCTAACCAATTAGTGAGCTACTCCATCAGGCTTGTACAAGGTAAAAGCAAAAACCTGCATACACTAGGCCCTTCATGGAAGGGTTTGAGGACCACTGATGTAGACCATGGACAGATAAAGCGACGCACAATAATCGAGACATGAACAGGCGACCCTGAGGTATGATGCACATCGCAAAATTCAAGACACAAAAGCGACAATAATCCTGATTTGTGACCAAGGAAACGCACAACATAAAATCACAGAAAACAACATCCATACTAGTTACAGAAGAAATAGCACATGTAAAGATATCCACATTGCACGGAAATGCAACCACAAAGCATGTGACTGAAGCAATGGCTGCAAATACCACCCACAACAACCGCCACATGACAGAATCGGTCATACCGCTGGCAACGTGCGGACCAGATCTGGGGCACGCAAAATCAACCAGCATGAGCCATGAAAGGTGAAGCCTGCTCAAAAGTCTGAATATCCGGTGTAAGCCAACACAGCCTAGCCAACCATTTTCCAGCACAATAATAGTGACACCCTGACAACAAAAAATTCTTCAACATAAGAGTCCCAATAGTCTTATGGTGACTAAACACAGCTTGTCATCTGCAGCTCCCAACATAACGATACAGACACAGGTCCATACTTCAACGTCCATTGATTTCTTCGGTTAATCATACAATCGCTCATTGCCTGCTGGCCATAAAAGAGATCAGGAAATCAGTAAAGACGATCAAAAGCCACCCTGAACGTCTGCTTTGCATAATAGAAGGAGTCAATCACCATATCCCATAGTAAAGTAACGTGAAAATCATACACACACATTACCCTTACAGAGTTCCTCCACAACGTCCGTAATAGTGGCAATATGGATAGATAACACCAGTTCCTCCCTAAACAGATACAGAGAAATACAAAAAACAATACACTAGGGGCTGGTACCTTTTCAGTAATCTACTGTACCTAAACATAAGAGGTAAAGTAAACATTTTACCTCCAATAAATAAGTTTACTATATACGGATATACTTATATTGTTTACTAGCTTACTATGCTCTCACAGTGGCATAGACATTGACGGCTAACATAAGTAAAGAGCGTACGCATAACCTTTAACAGTGGCATAGACACTGACGGCTAACATATAAGTAAAGAGCGTACGCATAACTTTCCAAACTCCAACAACACTCTTTTCACAACTTACATTTAAATAGTGTAGCTCCCGGACATCAGCTTACCATTATAACAGAACACCATCGGATCAACACTGTGACATAGTAAAAAATGAATTGTGCCTTTCTCCTGTTCACCTGAACTTATATACGAACTAAGTACATCACATAACACACACCTGCCATACTTTACTAAAATTAGAAAATACTATACTCTAGGTGAACAGAAGGAAGGCCCCACACTTAAAAAACAGAACATTGATCTACAATTCATGGCACTGGTATATATACTCATAAATTGCATGCAAAATACCCATATACACAATAGTCCATCACTTAGTTCATGGAACAGTTCATATGTGTCCTTTTCCTTTAAAAAGATGAAAATATTGTAAGTCTATTAACATGTCACCCACAATAAATCATGCAATTATTTAAAACATGAAACTAAGAAATCCATTAAGCATCAATTTAAGAGTATAGCGAAACCCAAACACTATGCAACACACTTACATCATTAGTAAAAAAGTCAGTGGCAAACGCTGTACAGAACCATTGATAGTGAGAAATACATGTCCAACAGAAACACATAAGGAAAATATATGGCAAGGTAAACAGGTTTACAGTGATAACCTCTACAAACAAATTCAGTAATAATTTGCAAAACCCCAGAGTTGCCGCGGACATCTACTGTGAAATATCATGACCCTGAAATACTCTGTAACACCTGCCAGAAAGATTTTACTTTAGTTTAACAACTGCATAAAGCCTGCTCTAAACATAGCATGAAACAACTACTGTCACAAAACCACATGGTCACGAATACGGACAGGGAAATATGAACACAGTGCCAAAGTGTCAGTCCACTTGAACAATTAATTTGTAAGATCCGAGTCTACAAAACAATCGAGGACTCTACAGTGAAATGTTGCTACCCAAAAGTAGCGACCTGGTAATAGTTGCCAGAAAGATATATTTTATTTCACATTGATGTTGGGTGACTTTATGCCACTCCTGGTTCAAAAATTCAAGCATCGCGGCTTTGTTAATAGTTTGTGAAAATCCATCTTCCTCTTGATCATATTACAGGGGTTTTCAATGGGGTTGATTTAAAAACATTAGCAGTGGTCTATTAATTGTACTCAGAGATATACGGTATGTCCTTTATATCATACACATCTACTAAAAATAATTTGTTCAAGGTCTGAAGGAAAAATGTGTGAGATTTTATTTAGAAGAAAAGACACTAAAAACTCCTTTTACCATTCTCATTGACTTACTTCGCTTTATCTATCAACCATTAATCTAGAGACAATACTGAACTGGTTAGAACAGGCAGTTTATGCTTTACTAAAATGTCACTGTAATAAAATGATCACAGCACAGTTGCTGGCTAACGAACTAGCTAACATATTGAAGAACATTGTTTTGAATGGTTAATTTCCCTTTCATTTCATATGTGCTAGCTCAGGCATAGGAAATGTCCAAGTGTCCCTGTACATTTTTAAATGTCAGGAATGCAGCTTGTTCTAGCACTAAACTTCTTAGATGTAAAAGTGTGGGACTACACCCTCTGTGGGACTACAAATCTTGAAAATGTATTACAAATGTATTAAATTAGGATGACTTGTTTGACCTTTTATGGGACACATTTCTGTTGCTGCGAGCTAGATTCATGTGAAGAAGCACAAGAGAAACAATTTGTTAGGTTGTAATGCTGAACATCAGTCTGTTGCTCCCATAAAATTCAATAGTCACTCCTACCATGGCCAAATACTAATAGCCTATTTGTTGTTCCATGTCCTGTGTGCACTTGCCTGGGGATGACATTATCACTGTTCAAAATGATAGCCTTCAGCCCTAAGGCCTTCAGACATACTGTATGGTGTTCAGACAGACAGTGTTCAGACATCGGTCTACAGCCTCCATTTCCTCCATTACGTGTTTAATAGTGACACCTGGGAGAGCCCAGCAGAAGTGTTATCCCTGGAGCCAGTCCATGGCTTCCTGCATAATGGATGTGTTCCTACATGGGAACACACTGTGCATGTAAGCTTTAAGTGCAGCATTTATAGAACATACAATGCTGTCCTTTACCACCGTGCCTACACCCTACGTACCGTGAGGTGTGTGAATGCTGCTTCTCAACCAGCCTCCTAAATTTGACATTTTATTCATTTAGCAGACACCCTTATCCAAAGCAACATACAGTAAGTACAGGGACATTCCCAGTGCAACTTAGGGCAAAGCGCATTGCTCATGGTCACAACGACATTTGACCGATTCAGGGATTGAGCCGGCAACCTTCCGATCACAAGTCTAACTGCCTAACCACTGAGCATGTCAGTCATGTTGAGCAGCATTTGCACAAAGCCCCCTGAACCAAAGCCAGACAACATATTTGCTTAGCAAAGTGCAGACGCTGCTGGAAGCTGGGATTCTATTAGCACGTCTGGGCACAGAAGGGGCCAGGATTTTACTGAAGGATTCTCTGCCTTTCTTTCTGTGATCAGAATGCCAATTACAGTTTTCTAGTTTCGTTTCTCTGGGATGGGGTTCATACTGCCTACTACTAATTAAATAGTTAAATCAGGTTAAGTTCTTTCCCTGGAGTACCCCACAGAGAGACAAACTCTCCTACTGCACTGTTTGCTATAGTATGTTTTGAATACCTGCAAAGGGACCATGCCAGTTGCTGGACCTGGCAGGACTGTAAACGCAAGTTACCTTTCTTAACAACATATGCATAATAATATATTGGGAGGGGGTGTTTAAATGATACAGTGTTTATTAAGAGTCTGATAGTAGCACTCTGTAAGGGCTCTTGTCCTCATCCAAACCATCCAGAGTGTCTGACTCCTGTCCTCATCCAAACCATCCATAGTGTCTGACTCCTGTCCTCATCCAAACCATCCATAGTGTCTGACTCCTGTCCTCATCCAAACCATCCATAGTGTCTGACTCCTGTCCTCATCCAAACCATCCATAGTGTCTGACTCCTGTCCTCATCCAAACCATCCAGAGTGTCTGACTCCTGTCCTCATCCAAACCATCCAGAGTGTCTGACTCCTGTCCTCATCCAAACCATCCATAGTGTCTGACTCCTGTCCTCATCCAAACCATCCATAGTGTCTGACTCCTGTCCTCATCCAAACCATCCAGAGTGTCTGACTCCTGTCCTCATCCAAACCATCCAGAGTCCATCTGAAGGAGATCTCTACTGGTTGCTATTGTTGAGGATCAGGCAAAATATTACAAATCTTCTCACTGACCAATCAACATGATGCACCCGTTCCAGAGATGTCGACATTGTGACCAACGCACTCCTTGTGCATGTGAGAAATGCAAAGCACCACAGATTGAGTGTGTATACTATTGACAGTAGAAAAGGACATGCATAAGAGTGGTTGAAATATGGCTGAAAAAGCCAATAGTGAGAAAGGTGAGGAGAAGCAGTACAACAGACTCTAGAAAGAAAAGAAAAGTAGACGAAAAAGGGAAAAAGACAATCAAAATGACTTAATGTTTTGGAAAATAAGCTCAAATTAGTATAACAGTAGGTCTGACTGATTATAGTTCAAAATAGTGATGCACAAATTAATCGTGAACTTGGCACTAAAGTACAAATGTTACAATTAATTTACAATATGGTATTTATATATATTTTGCACTAAAGCAGTGGAGGTAGTATGTGAGACTTGCGGTTTAGTTGTCTACCTGCCAACAGCCAAGGACTTAGGAGTTGTGTTCAACTGAAATATTTACTGAAAGCATTTAGGAGTAAAATTCACTATAGAATGGGTTGTTTGTATTGGGTGTAATAGTATGCAAGCAATGCTCATCATAGATAGGTGGTGTTTAGAAAACAACTCCACTCTTTCCCTCAGAGCAAGACAGGCATTACTCTAGAAACACACACCTAAAGGTGTGCAGTTAGATTAAACACTCATGCTGTCATATAGACAAATGAGAAGACTACTTTCAATGTTAAGAAGGGAAGAATCACACTAGGGTCATTATTTATGGATGGTGTTGGTGTATTGAAAATTATTCCAGTGAGGAATGAAGTAAGGAAGGTGGATGATCAGGGAGTTTAATTCAGGAGGCCATGGGTTAAAGTGATGGTTCGGAGTAATATAACCCTAGGCACCTTGACCTCGAGCCAAACATAAGCTTTATTTCCCTTGTTATAACATCGGTCGAGTTAGCGCTATCAGCCAAATGGCTTAGTGCAGGCGCTAATGGAACCAAGGGTGTATCTCGTAAATAACCCCACTAATAATGCCCGGAATGTTACCAAACCTTTACGGTAGTACAAATAGGTCCTCTACTTATAAAACCAGGCTTTGAAACGTTTGTAAGTACACCAGAAGTATATTTAAATAACACTTGCCTGATGGCTGCTACTCTCGGCTGCTACCACGATCCCGTGGGATCCCGCGAGATCATGCACAGAGCACAACATGTATTGCCTAGCAAAACTGGCTATGTTGGGGACTGAATGACAGTTTTAAATGTGTTCATAACTGGGCTGGGATATAGAACAGTGTTAATGACTGCATTAAGAGAAAACTGTTAATTCATTATACAACACATTATTCCTTCAGTCACAATTGTGAACAACCATTTTTTACCTACTTTTCCATGAAAAAAAATGTTTATTTATTGTTTCAAAGGGTTACTAATGACGCATGATTTTAATATTTTCATATCTGGGAAAAATTTGGGATTAAATGGGTAAACCATCACTCATTGTCAGCAGCTAATATATGGGATCATATGCCTACCTGTAGGCTTAATGCAGCAGAGGTTGTAAGATCCTCAGCAAATCAGGACTCACCATGGCCTGCAGTCAAAGGGCAGGGAGCTTGTTGTCACCCTTTTCTTATCATTATCTAGACTCAATGGCCCTCATTTATCAAACTTGCGTAGAAACCAGTGTAGATCTGAGCGCAGAAATCATCTTACGACGAGACTCACGTGTGATTTACAAAAAATTCGCATCACTCCAATTCCAGCGTACGAAAGAACGGGCGTTGAAAATTAGACGTTTGAAATCCCATCGTAATTTAAATATCACGCCCACATTTATGCACGGTTTAGAGGCCTCGCCCTTAGAATTTACGACATGGATAAGCGAAATCCAGCAAAGAAAAGGATTTTCTCTGAGAAAAAATAAAGACGCTCAGGTCTCAGGTGCAGGCCAACCGCTTATTTGTTTTATTTGGAAGCTTAAAAGCAGGCGTCGATTGTTAAAGGAAATGCGGTGTTGACGGAGGTTACTGCTATAGTCATTGAAAGCGATTAACGAGAACCTGAAGTGTATTTCAAATAAATGAATTATTTTCACTAAATATTCCACGTTGTATTTTTTAAGTAGCTTTCTTACCCAATATAGTAATTATTTTCACTAAATATTCCACGTGTTATTTTTTAAGTAGCTTTCTTACCCAATGTAGCACTTACTATATTA
>JACXGM010013855.1:5910-22730 GCA_016801145.1 Umbra pygmaea | reverse complement strand
TGACTGGCATAGATATTCCCATACTAGAAGGGACACACTAGAGGCAGCATTGAACATGCACTAATGACCCAGTAGAGGGCAGCATAAAAGACACATGACTTAGAAGGAGCACAAAACTAAAAGAAGATGGAGAACCTATGATACTTAAATGTTCAAGAAACACTGGTCACAGCAACAGGGCCAGGGGAAACGTTACAGTGTGGCATTAATACAATAGGCCGTGTACCTTTCAGATTCACCACCCAAGACAGCCAGAAGAGGACTGGCAAGAGGATTTTCCAACTCTTTTTCATAAAGCTCTTGTTACATCAGCAGTTGTCCCATACATAAATCTACTATATGGCCATATATGGCCATACATATGAAAAATCTTAACATATATTTTAAAATATGACCATATATTTTAATTACAAAAATTGAATTACAAAATGAGGAAACATATGTCACATATATAAAAACTGCAAAGTTTTGTATATTTTGACATATATGTACGTTTCCACCATATATGCCAATATCTGACATATAAGTATATATACATATATGGCCATATATTACATTTCCGTATGGGATACATTTAAAAAAGATTTTACTAAATATTACATTGACATTAATGTCATACCTTTACTTATCATCACATATACAGTATTGTATATAACATTAATATCTCACACATAAGCTTTCATTCTTGTTTGAATTTGTAGACTAATTGTTAACTGACATAAGGCAACAATAAATGTAGCAGTATTTCTATATTATTTATTTACATAATCTCATATGTACATTAACAGATACTATACATTACATCACTTATACACTCTGTAAACCATAGGTAAATGCAGATATGTATGTTACATATATAAAAATGGCACATTTTTTACATTTTTAAACATATGTACATATATGTGATGATGTTTTCACCATATATGCCGATATAGGACATATAAGTTATTTATTTATATGGCCATATATTAGATTTCCGTATGGGTCTCACAGTGCTTTTACAGATACCCAGCCTAGAACCCCAAAGAGCAAGCAACAATGTGAAATTAAGCAGTGGCTAGGAAAATCTCCCCAGTAATTTACTTCCCAGGAAAAAAACAAGAGAGGATTCAGACTCTCTAGGGTGGCCATTCCTTTTCTGGCTGGGTCGGGTGTTAGTTTAACAGTGCATGTTTTTCCTAGGTTCCACCTACTAGGGAGTTCTTCCTAGGTTCCACCTACTAGTGAGTAATTCCTACTACTTACATAACTTTTGCTTGCTCTTTTGGGGGTTAAAGCCCAAGTATCTGTCAAAGCACTTTGTGAAAATTGCTGTTGTAAAAAGGGCTTCATAAAATACATTTGAGTGATTGATATCCACCTTCCCCCACATCATCAATGGCCCTGGGTGTCACTAAAATACAATTACTTTAAATATCTTCTAAAGGGTGTCAATAATACAATGCCTTGCATAAGTATTCGTCCCCCTTGAACATTTTCACATTTTGATTTCCAGGTGAAAGCTCTGGTATGGTTTTGAACTTTACCAGAATGCCAAAGCATAGGAGAGAAAGGTGATGCAACACAGTTTTTCAATGAGTGTGGGGCATCAAATAACTTAGTGGTTAAGGAGTCAGACTTGTAATCGGAAGGTTGCCGGTTTGATTCCCGACTGTGCCAAATGTCATTGTGTCCTTGGGCAAGGCACTTAAGTTACTTCAGGCGGAATGTCCCTTTACTTACGGTAAGTCACTCTGGATAAGAGTGTCTGCTAAATTACTAAAATGTAAAGATTATGTGCTTTTTCACACCCCAATTCTGAGCATTTTTAAAGGTTTCTTTTAGACCTGTTCCAATGTGAAATGCATTTGTATTGTATAAGTTTATAAGTGCTAAGGAACTGAAGTCTACATGGGAAAGTACAGTAATTAAATCTACCTTTCACCTTCCTTGTCACCCACCCCCTATTCTGATTAATGACAGTTCCTCATCAGCCCCTGCTTTTGCATAAGCCTGGAGCTCCTGTAACAGCCTGATAGAATGAATGAATAAATGAATGAATGAATGAATGAATGGAACAGACTAATGTGCTGGTGACAATGTTTGCAAACACAAACCAAACTGGTTTTTCTGGTTTAATCTGGTTTAGTAGGCCTACATTTTACACAATCCAAATTACACAAAGAATCCAAAGGTGGTTTGACATCTACCCCACATAGTTACAGTGCCTTGTGAAAGTATTCGGCCCCCTTGAACTTTTCAAACTTTTGCCACATTTCAGGCTTCAAACATAAAGACATAAAACTGTAATTTTTTGTGAAGCAACAACAACAAGTGGGACACAATCATGAAGTGGAACGGAATTTATTGGATATTTCAAACTTTTTAACAAATAAAGAACTGAAAAATTGGACATGCTAAATTATTCAGCCCCCTTAAATTAATACTTTGTAGCACCACTTTTTGCTGCAATTACAGCTGTAAGTTGCTTGGGGTATGTCTCTATCAGTTTTGCACATCGTGAGACTGTGTTGCTTTTACGCCAAACATAACGTTTTGCATTGTTGCCAAAAACTTCCATTTTGGTTTCATCTGACCAGAGCACCTTCTTCCACATGTTTGGTGTGTCTCCCAGGTGGCTTGTGGCAAACTTTAAACTACACTTTTTATGGATATCTTTCAGAAATTGCTTTTTTCTTGCCACTCTTCCATAAAGGCCAGATTTGTGCAGTACACGACTGATTCTTGTCCTATGGACAGACTTGCCCAACTCAGCTGTAGATCTCTGCAGTTCATCCAGAGTGATCATGGGCATCTTGGCTGCATCCCTGATCAGTCTTCTCCTTGTATGAGCTGAAAGTTTAGAGGGACGGCCAGGTCTTGGTAGATTTGCAGTGGTCTGATACTCCTTCCATTTCAATATTATCACTTGCACAGTGCTCCTTGGGATGTTTAAAGCTTGGGAAATCTTTCTGTATCCAAATCCGGCTTTAAATTTCTCCACAACAGTATCTCGGACCTGCCTGGTGTGTTCCTTGTTCTTCATGATGCTCCCTGTGCTTTCAACGGACCTCTGAGAATATCACAGAGCAGGTGCATTTATACGGAGACTTGATTACACACAGGTGGATTCTGTTTATCATCATTAGTCATTTAGGTCAACATTGGATCATTCAGAGATCCTCACTGAACTTCTGGAGAGAGTTTGCTGCACTGAAAGTAAAGGGGCTGAATAATTTTGCTCGCCCAATTTGTCAGTTTTTTTTGTTAAAAAAGTTTGAAATATTTCATAAATTTCGTTGTACTTCATGATTGTTGTTGCTTCTTCACAAAAAATTACAGTTTTAGATCTTTATGTTTGAAGCCTGAAATGTGGCAAAAGGTCGAAATGTTCAATGGGCCCGAATACTTTCGCAAGGCGCTGTAGATTGGCTTATATCCAAGAACAGAATGATCGACAATCAACAAATACCAGAATGTAACTTAAAGTATTTGACCTAGCATTCTCACCATGGCCATAAGTCCAGCATCAACAGGTGCCCCAGAGTGGGACACTTGTTCCATGGAACTGAGACATTGGACTCATTATATTTAGTTGTGTCGTGTATAGTTGAGTATATGCCTACGTGTTATATCTGTTAGCACGTCTATGCTGCAATAGAGCATAGTAGGCAGATAATATGTTGTGCACTCCTGCACTCATATTATGCTGAAAGAACAGAGGACATATCCATTTTACTGGAAAGACTAAAAGAACAACGACAACACTTTATACTCCTGCCTTTGGTCTTCCTCTCTCTATACACCCACACTGATCGTGACACCTGCAGCAAGTCCACCAGGGTCAACTTCCATCCTTCAATGAATCCCATCAAGAAACCAGAGATGAACATAGACATTCTCTCAATAAAAACAGACAACTGGTCAGCTATAGCATTGTTGAACTTGTTGATGTCTTGATGTCACTGAGGTAAGAAAACATGATGATCTGAATTAAATGGGTCAAACTATAAAAATACTGTAAGGGGCATTCATAGAAACATCTTTCCCATGATTTAACTGATCCACAGATTTCTGTGTAATAAAGCCCATGAGTTTAAGACTAACTCTCAGGCATGTGCACAGATAGACATCGATAGACCACCTGCCCTTTTCTCCTCAGACTCAACTAGTGTCCTCTTGGCTGGTGTTACTTTTTCAAAATAATATTTAAAATACCAAAACACTATAACATTGTAAACTTATCTAGAATGTGATTGTCATATATTTAAATTCCTCCTCCATCCCCTATAATAAATGGTTTGTTCCAAATTTACCTTCAGACCAGGGAAAATAAAAAGATTCTCACACTGCCTCAGTGAGTTGACTATTTATCAGTAGTACTCAGTTAGCAATGCTTGACCACCACACACTTGTTTTTAGGCACTAGTTAACCCTTTAATGTTCGACTCAACCGTTTGGTAGAGCACACAATGTTTTTTTTTGCAGCAAGGACATTAAAGGGTTAACTGGCTAGCTGGCCTATAATGTTGTTCAACTTTTAAATTAGTAGCAAGCAATCTAGAATGTATGCTAAAATACAATATATTGTGAAATCTACACCAGAACTTAGTTTGTGGCTTGCAGAAAGCATTGCTGTGTAATTATTGTGCTAAAAATGAACAATATACAGTGGGCTTAGATATCTAGCTCTTCTTTTTACTTGAGCCCCTGCCCTCCAAAATGTCTGTGCATAGACAGAGTTCATTACATGTTTAGAAATAGCTGTTTGAGTTTGGTCTCCAAAACTTAATATTGTCAATATTTGGTCACATATCCTTTACATGCAATGACTGCTTGAGGTCTGCGATGCCCAAGATGCAATGGGTATCTTCCCTGGTGATGCTCTGCCAGGACTGTAAAAAC
Organism: Umbra pygmaea; assembly: GCA_016801145.1. NCBI lineage: Eukaryota > Metazoa > Chordata > Actinopteri > Esociformes > Umbridae > Umbra > Umbra pygmaea. Next base: position 17,846 of record JACXGM010013855.1, on the reverse strand, counting down.
CGGCCAAACTTAAACACTCAGTACTTAAATGTACTGTAAATTTAAAAAACATTAAATACTTGACACAAAATTGTCTACCAGCATTAAAGCACACACGTTGATATATCATTTAAAAGCAGTTCAGTCAATAATACCGGTATCCACAGGTCCAGGAGAAGTATAGGGTGATAGTCGTACAATATATGTTTATTCTGAAACGAGCAAGAGATTTTCCACTGCATCTCAGGCTACAATTTCTGAATGTCTTTATACCTTGAAAAATGCATTATGGAATTTTCTTGACTGAATTTCTTTAAATGGAGTAAAGTTGTTGACAACCATGTTCACAATGGCCTCAGAAATCATAATCAACCATGATTGGTTTCTTCTCTCCTCCATTGACATTGATGAACATTACGCCGATTGCAGGTTCTTCAATCACGAGTCAGACTCAAGGCACAAGACAAGGGTGTTTGTCTAATTTTACCAGACAAGACACATTAAGGGCTGAGGTATTGTGGCAAAATCACACTAAAAGTTGCAAACTCACACTATTCTTTTAAATCGGACAGTCAGGAAAAGTAAATCTGCTGATTAATTGTCAGAGAAAGCAGAAAAAACAAGTAGTCTACCAAATTAAAAACTGAACCGTGTGTGTGTGTGTGTGTGTGTAGGGGGTTAAACAGGGAAGGTTATTTCCTTCATATGGGATTAGATGCATTGCATTGTATTTGTTTCTCTGTGGTGCCTATTTCATCAATACTTTTATTTAAGCATAGGCCTAACACTGTTTGAGCAACCTGGTGCATTATTGTTCTTGTCAGCACTCCATAACCCCTTTTCCTCAGTGGGGTTAAACACATATGAAACTTTTAGTTATGCATTCACTATTCAATTTCCACTGTGACCCAATTAGTTGACAGTTGCTGCGTTTTTTCAGGACACTATGATATACATTTATTTTACTCTGTGTCCTGTCCCTCAGAGATCTTGCTTTGTCTGTGTGTGCAAATAAATGTTTATTTTGTATTGAACCACATAAATTGTCATTCAAGTTATTGTTAAACCTCTGAGGGTGAACTTTAACACTGATTTGTATTCTTATTGTATAATGTCAATTGACATTTTCAGGAATACATAGTCATGGAAATTTGCCAAAAACTCATGGAAAAGTATTGGAAAGGTATGGGATAAAATGTGTATAAACCCTGTTAATTGTAATTTACAAAAAAATCTAAGATTACTCGCCTGCTCTTTTGAGTGCTGCAGCAGACCCAAGTCAGGCCATTTTAAACTTAAAAATAACTTGCTAATACGTTATTTATGTATCCTAGCAGCTTGTTGACAGTTTGAATTTAATATGGTCAACGTTGCCAATAGCTGATTTACCTAAATAAATTGATTACTACATGAGTGCTCTTTATGAATCAATTGACAGTGACAGGTAAATCCATATTAGATAGATATGGAAAGCATTGCTGATGTAGGGGGTAAAACATTTAAGCTAGCACACACATGTACCAAAGATGCTGAACTACTAACCTAACATCAAAGTTATAGGCTATACATTTGTTATTGGAGTGAATAAGATTTTTAGAATTACGACAATCCACCTATTGTAGTGAGCTTGCTACATGTTTCTATTTCACCAGCCAGCTGGAAAGTGTGTGTGCATTTGGTCCAGGTCTATGTTGTGATGTGTCATTTTAATGTTTGGGTAAACAGAAACAGTTGGCTTAATATTTACAGTATCAGCTACATGTCCTGTCTTGAAACACAAAATGTATTTTATCGTCTCTTGTTAGATTTTTAATATATCATTTGTTAACCTTTGGTATCACAATGACATACATTTTTTTAGACACTTTCAATTCATTTTAATATATTATGTAATAGTATAATATTTTTTAGTAGTTTTATTGAATGCAACCAATATCTACAGGTAATATTAAAAAATAGTTAATAGATTGACAAACAGTTTGAAACAGTCAAGTTAAGTGTTGGTGTTTCCCTCATGTGTCACAATAAAATTAGAATGAAACAGAATGGAATCTGTGAATGCAATTTTCTCCCTTGTAACTTTTTGATGTCAACTTTTAAATGATGTACCTTCAGTTGTGATAAAGATATCTGAGTGATTCAAAAATACTTGTGTTCAGGAGAGTTTGCATTCAGAAAGTCAACATTTCACCACACATATAGCCTAGTTGAAACTATGTCAATATGGTAGTTAAGGAATCATATATTGATATACTTCGGTTTGTAATTTTACAGTTAATGTTAGCAAATATCTGATGTGCATAAACTAATACCGGTACAGTTATCAGTTATTAAAATGAAGGCAACAAGGTAACAAAAAGAAATCTTTAAAGGGGGGCCAGCGACACTCCTGCAGTTTGGACAAGTGATCAGGTGTACAGTGAACAGATGTGGCTGTATTCTTAGCCAGTCGTCTCTAATTGTGATACCATGTACAATAAAATGGTACAGTGTCAGAAATGTCATTGGAGATGATCAATGTTTTTTCTGTTCCACCTTCTGTCATTGTAACTCCTTTAACTCTCTTTGATGTTGTCATTCCAAAACACAAGCCATTTATTCAAGACAACATTCTGATGCTTGTTGAACAATTAGGCTGGTTAGCTTTATTGGCATTGCTAAATGATATATAATAGATGAAACACGACTAAAAAAATTTAAACAAGGCACTTGTTTATTAACACTTGTGTTATTTTACCACTGAATGCTGATAAAAAGGCAAACGTAATATTCCATCTGATAGAAAAATACTTACAATGTTTATAATGTCCATTAGGTGGAGTACGTTGACGTTCAGTCAAATACTTAGACAGAGTGATAGTCATAGGTGATAGTGTACACACCGGAAGATAAGAATACACTTCAAAAAGTTTTGAACAAGTAAACACAGACTATTGTAGTTGTTTCGACTTCTCAACAAGCGCACTTATGGAAGCGCAATTTTGTTGCTGCGGTAAGTTCTGCTTTACAGACATCCAGACAATTTTACATTTAATGAGAAGTTACAAAGGTTTGGAAAATAACTGGTAATTGTTACGAATTGGATTTTCTTTCTTAAACAACTTTCAAATTCAACTTAGATTTACAAATGTTTTTCTGTTGGTGGTTGAGGCGTAGAAATATTGAACTCAGACAAATTTGGCTACAGAGAGGATCACTGAACTATTTAGGTTTTATAATTAAGATTTGTGGTTATGCCTTAAGTTTAGTGTGGTTAGGTTTACCAAGGGCTTGTACAAATAGGCCGGTGTATGACTTAAATTGATTTATTTTGCCTATTACCTGGAATTAGTAAATTAATTATTTACATTTAATGTTTTTGTTAATCGTTAAAAAAATTAGTTGTTTAAAAAACGAATTTGTTTCAAGCTACACCCACCACGGGAGCCAACATAACTCATGTTGCTTCAACAAAGTGTTGTTTAAACGTTTCTTTCAGTAACAATAGTTTAGCTCATCTTTCTCTGCACATCTAATTGGCCAGACTTAATCTCTCCCTCAATTTTAATAGGTCAGAGGCTAAAGGCCTAATAATCCTTTTAATTTCCGTCTCGATTTGCACTAGAGCCTTAAAGCTGACTGAGTGAAAAATGATCTGTGTCGGAACAAATTACATGTCAGTGGCCACTTCCAGGGATTGTGCAAGAAGCAGCCTTACAGAGCGATTTGTTAGCCCTTTATTGCACCACACATAAATACTGATTAGGTGTAGCTAATTGTATGACGCATACATTTTGATTTTGAGACTGGAAATAGAAGACAGGATATTAAAAAACTGCTAAATTAAATGAGTATGCCACCATAATTGTATACCGTATACAGTATATTCACCTTAACCACATTATCTCCAGTCAATGCTCTGGTTGATAATGTATTTTACTCTGGTCATTGCTAAAGCCAATGCTTACTTTAGTCAAAATTAATTTCAATTTGCTGCTGCCAGTGACTGGAGGAATTTTTAAATATCCATAAGTTTTACAGCTTTGTCTCACCTCAATCCTATGAAAATAAACTAAAAGCTGATATACAATCACCGGCCTCTTCATTAGGTACACCTGTTCAACTGATCATTGAATGTGACAAGTAGATAGATATATTGTTCATTGCATATCACTACACAACAAAATTAAGATGATATCAGTCACTCACTTAGCAGCATAACGATAGAAGACAAAAAGTGACTTTGTCAGCAACAATAAATAAATAAAAAATATATATTACAATCCGAATAAGAAAACCACTGTATTATCATACAGTATGATAAAAAATCCATTTTAGCTTAGCCTTTCAGCAGCTCATTTATGGCCCTGGGAAATGACCCCCCTCTCTCATGTGGTTTGTCCGCACCCTCATGACTCTAAGCCTGCCTGAGGCAGGGTTGGGTCAGATTACTTTGAAATGTAATCCCTAACTGACTACAAATTACATGGCAATTTTGTAATCAGTAACGTAATCAGTTGGATTACCCAAAAAATGTAACGTAATCTGATTACTTTAGGATTATTCTTAAATCACTTCAAATGATCAATGAATTCTTATTTTATTTTTCATTGCTTCTAAGAAATCCTTTTGCTCTCATTAACGCATTCCTGTGTGAACTAACTAAAAACGTTATTAACTAAAAACTTTATATTTATTACCAAGTACTTTCTTTACTCTGAACATATCCGTTCTCATAGTATTGACTACTACCGCAGAACACTGCTGTTTTAAAGTTTAACTCTCACCAAAATGCAACCTGAGGTCTTTTTTTTTAATGTGACTCGGGTAATCTTTCATTGAAAAGCAGAATTAGGACAGAAACTGCACAGATTTTCCCTATTTTTGGTTTCTCTCAAATCACCATTTGAACGGGAGTGCTAGGGGCACTAATATGATAGCATCAAAATCGTTATTTTTAAAACACTAAGATGGCTCAACACAACATGAAACTTTGCTCGAAGTATCACCAGGGGCTGTACATATGAACTCGAGCATTTTTTGTGTACACAAAGTTAACAAAAAAAAAGGTTTGGTACAACTCACCTTAGCAGTTTGTGTTTCTGCTGGCTGTCTTTTGCCAGTCAAAAAGTGTCTATTCAAATGCGAATAAATGGACTCCATAGGAGGAAATGTCATGAAGTTGTAAATCCAATGAAAAGCATGATAATTTAGCCACTTAGCTCATTGCAATATGTATTCAAATAATAAGTGGTTTCATTCAATGTATCAGTGTAAATAATCTAATCTAAACTGAGGTAAACTCTCAGGTGAAACTTTGTTACACCAGCAAAAACTACCCACGCGAGACCTCACGTGACTTTCCCGCATTTTGATTTTAGTATTATTTCATATGAGGCTCCTTTTTCAACTACAAGGTCTATTGTTTTTCACTAACGACAAAACAACGAATTATCAGTGTATATACATGGAACTAAGCTTTAGGAGCGTTCCATGTTTACTCTCCTCCCTGTTACGTTGCATTCGGCAATCAACACTTTTTGACTAGCAAAATGGGAGCCAGCAGAAACACAAACTGCAAAGGTGAGTTGTACAAAACCATTTATTTTTTTGTTAACTCTTTGTACACAAACCATGTTCTTAATCCTCGAGTTTATATGTACAGCCCCTGGTGATCAAGCAAAGTTTCATGTTGTGTCGAGCCTTCTTAGTGTTTTAAAAAATAGCGATTTTCATGCTATCATATTAGTGCCCCTAGCACTCCCATTCAAAAGGCGATTTGACTGAAACCAAAAATAGGGAAAATCTTAACTGGCGTTTCCGTCCTAATTATTGGTGATATTGCCAACTAGTAAATGCATATTTACCAACTGAAATGGTCCTGTCTTTCGATGTCCATGGCTCCTCCATCTTCAGTTTTGATTTGAACCTTTTTCTTGTCAAGAAACTAAACAGGCAATTGGATGATAGTGACAATTAGTGGACAAATAAATGAATTGCTTGTCAAACTAAATAAAAATTTAAACAGTTAGGCTGTCATAAAAAAGTTGCATTGTTTACCTGATAAAATCAGGTAATCCTGAACAATGTAACTGTAATCTGATTACACATTTTTCTATTGTAATCTGGACTGATTATAGTTACTTGATTTTTGTAATCTGATTACGTAATCCAGATTACATGTAATCCATTACTACCCACCCCTACCCTGAGGGTAAGGTGTCAAAGAGGATACGGGTAGGTTGTGTAGGATCTGCTCTGATACTTGATGCTCTTCTCTGCAGCCTACTGGAGTATATGTCCTTAAGGCTTGGCTGTTTTAATAACCCGCTGCAGGTCTTTTCTCTCCTCAGTGGTGCAGCTGGAGAACCACACTGTACAGCTGTATGCCAGCACACTGGCAATAATATATAAAAATTAATAAAAAAACAAATAAAAATTTGTGAGGAGTTCCTGCGGGAGCCCGATGTCTCTTATGGTTCGCAGAAAAAAGAGTCTCTGCTGAGCCTTTTCCCCCTATCTTCTTAGTGTTCACTCCCCAGGTCACTCCCTAGATGCACACCTAGGTATCTGCAGCTTGAGACCTGTTCCACCTCCTCTCAATGTATCACAAGACTGTTGGGGCTTCTGTTTCTACGTTTCCTAAAGTCAATTATGATTTCTTTTGTTTTTTTTTGTGTTGAGGATTAAGTTGTTTGTACCACATTATGATGCCAGATATTGAACCTCCTCCCTATAAGCGGTCTCCTTATTGTTGGTAACCAGACCCACCACAGCTGTGTTATCTGCAAATTTGAATATGAAGTTTGAGTCATAAATGGGAGAACAGTCATATGTGAATAGTGAGTAGAGGAGCAGACAAAGAACTTAGCCCTGGGGAGTGCCAGATTTGAGGATGTTGGTAGAGGCGAGACTTCCAAGTCTGACATACTGGGGTCTGTCGGTGAGAAATTTTCTTAATCCACTTACAGAGGTGAGAGTCCAGGCAAAGTGACAGCAGTTTCTTGACTAGCTTGTTGGAGTTGATGGTGTTAAAAGTTGAACTAAGTAACAAAAAGCATCCTGACATAGGGTTCTCCATGTGAGTAAGAGCAGTATGAAGTAGGGCTGGGCGATAAAACAAAAATGATATGTCTTGCGATAGATACGTAATCAATATCAATAAAAAATATGTTCGATAAAATGTTTGAAAATTTCCTTTTCTTCGTCGGAAGAAACCAGAGGTTGTGAAGCAATTTTGGTTGCATGAACAAAGGCACTCGCTCTCTGGTAACCTAGCAACATAACGAGTGACACGCTAACAGCCAATCAGTATCAAGGTTGGTTGCGCAATATTGTTGTCTCGTGAGTCGTGTTGGATTCTTCATTAACTGTAACTGAAACTGATAGTGGAAAATTAGTGCCGCAGCGAGCGAGGAAATTGTTGGTAAAACTGGAAAATCTGCTCGCCAGTGTGGCAGTTCATTGGTTTTTAAAAGTGACCGTAGTCAGACCAATGTCGTTTGCAAATTATTCAAAACTGTCATCCCCACCAAGACTAGTAATACCACAAACTTCTTTTCCCCACCTTCTCAGGTCTTAACACTTTGCATTTTTATTACACTTTATTAAGCACTTCTTATTCTCTAATTATGCACCTTAGTGTAACAGGTAATTGTTCATTGTGATTTTAGACTTATGTTTACATTTGAATTATTTGAGTGTTTTCCATGGTTGTGTTGACATTTCTGCTTTTATAACTGAGGGGATTATAATTAGTGGAAGGTTAAATAAATAAAATCTTTACATTTAATATTTTTTTCCTGCTCCTTATTCTAAATAGGTCAAAAAACAGATCAATAACTATCGATATCGACCGATATGAAACACTTATATTGTGATAGAGTTTTCAGCCATATCGCCTAGCCCTAGTATGAAGTGCAAGTGAGATGGCATTATTGGTGCATCTGTTGGCTCTGTAGGCGAATTGTGTTGGTCCAGGTTAGCTGGAATAAAGGCCATAATCCTGTTCAGTACCAGTCTCTCAAGACATTTCATTATGACTGGTGTTAATTATGCTGTTGGTAGATAATCATTCAGACATCGAACAGTTGACAGTTTTGGAACAGGAATGATGGTACAGTAGCGGTCTTTAGGCAGGTTGCAACTGTGGCCTTCTTCAGTGACCTGCTGGTGAGCACATACATTTTGCAGATCCTGAGACCCCATCAGGTCCAGGTGCCTTCCTGTGGTTAAAGTTCTGCAAAGCCCGCTTAACCTGATGCTGATGTAGAGCAAATGGTTGCTCGTCCCCGTGAGTACTGACATTGGTCTGTCCTGCACTGGCTCCATCCTCAAAGCGGGAGAAGAAGGAATTCTGCTGGTCAGAGAGGGAAGGGTCAACAAAAGAGGATGGGTCATCTTTAGCTCTGTTGTTTGTTATTGTCCTGATTCCCTGCCACATGCTGCGATGTTTGTTTTCTTTAAAATGCTGTTCAATGCGCAGCTTGTAGTTTTGCTTAGCAGCAGTAATCCCCCTTCTCAGGTCAGCTCTGGATTTCCTGTAGGCCTGATAAGTCTAGATTCCCCAAGATCGCAGCGCAGCATCCCTGGCTTTCAGAAGAGTGTACTGTATATACACTCACTTAAAGGATTATTAGGAACACCATACTAATACTGTGTTTGACCCCCTTTCGCCTTCAGAACTGCCTTCTACGTGGAATTGATTCAGAAAATGTTGGCCCATATTGATAGGATAGCATCTTGCAGTTGATGGAGATTTGTGGGATGCACATCCAGGGCACAAAGCTCCGGTTCCACCACATCCCAAAGATGCTCTATTGGGTTGAGATCTGGTGAATGTAGGGGCCATTTTAGTACAGTGAACTCATTGTCATGTTCAAGAAACCAATTTGAAATGATTTGAGCTTTGTGACATGGTGCATTATCCTGCTGGAAGTAGCCATCAGAGGATGGGTATATGATGGCCAAAAAGGGATGGACATGGTCAGAAACAATGCTCAGGTAGGCCGTGGCATTTAAACAATGCCCAATTGGCACTAAGGGGCCTAAAGTATGCAAAGAAAACATCCCCCAAATCATTACACCACCACCACCAGCCTGCACAGTGGTAACAAGGCATGATGGATCCATGTTCTCATTCTGTTTACGCCAAATTCTGACTCTACCATCTGAATGTCTCAACAGAAATCAAGACTCATCAGACCAGGCAACATTTTTCCAGTCTTCAACTGTCCAATTTTGGTGTGCTCTTGCAAATTGTACCCCCTTTTTCCTATTTCTAGTGGAGATGAGTGGTACCCGGTGGGGTCTTCTGCTGTTGTAACCCATCCGCCTCAAGGTTGTGCATGTTGTGGCTTCACAAATGCTTTGCTGCATACCTCGGTTGTAACGAGTGGTTATTTCAGTCAAAGTTGCCCTTCTATCAGCTTGAAGCAGTTGGCCCATTCTCCATTGACCTCTAGCATCAACAAGGCATTTTCGCCCACAGGACTGCTGCATACTGGATGTTTTTCGCTTTTCACACCATTCTTTGTAAACCCTAGAAATGGTTATGCGTGAAAATCCCAGTAACTGAGCAGATTGTGAAATACTCAGACCGGCCCGTCTGGCACCAACAACCATGCCACGCTCAAAATTGCTTAGTTCACCTTTCTTTCCCATTCTGACATTCAGTTTGGAGTTCAGGAGATTGTCTTGATCAGGACCACACCCCTAAATGCATTGAAGCAACTGCCATGTGATTGGTTGAGTAGCTCATTGCATTGAGGAGACATTGAACGGGTGTTCCTAATAATCCTTTAGGTGAGTGTATTTCTTTTGAACCAGGGCTTCTGGTTAGGGATCAGTTTGTCATATTTAGTCCTGGTGGTGTTATCAATATAGAACTTAATGTATGAGAGTACTGTGGTGGTGTATTGCTCAATGTCTGCATGGTTAAAGAGCTCCCACATAGTATCATCAAAGCAGTCCTGTAGTGCACATTCCATTTCCTCAGGCCAGATCTGCACAGTCATGATTTGGCATGTAGTTCTGTTGCCAACAGGTCTGTATGGTGGTCTCAAGAAATAGGTCAAATTATCAGATTGACTGAGGTAGGGGGCTGGGAGTGCTTTGTAGGCTGCCTGTATGTTAATACGTATAAACCTGATCTAGTGTTTTGCCTTTCCTGGTTTCGATCTAAAGGTTTTTGTGAAACTTCGGTAGGACTGACTTTAGGTTTGAGTGATTAGTGTCTGCCGCCACAATGAAAAGGCTATCAGGTAGCTTGTTTTGTTGTTCACTGATAGCCTCGTACAGTTTTTTCATGGCTAACTTAGTGTTAACTCGTGGGTGGACATACACAGCAGCCATAAACACAGCAGTGAACTCACAGGGTAAATAGAAAGGTCTGTATTTAAGCAGCAGGAATTCCGTGTCCGCACAGCAATGTCTCTCCAAGATGGTAACATCCTTGCACCAGTTGTTATTGATAAACACGCATACTCCTCCCCCTCTCATCTTATCGGGCTGTAGCGTGCGGTCTGATCTGTAAACACTGTGGTCTGCTAGCTCCGCAGCTGTATCCGGAATATTCTCATGTAGCCATGTCTCTGAAATTATCATGACACAACTGTCCCAGCGGTGTTTGGTAGTGGGGCGTCTCAGCTCGGCCAACTTGTTGCTGCGTCTACACGTGCCGCCATCTTTAAATGTTTGTTGGTGCCAGCTTTTGCTGGTTTGAGTATTTCAGAAAGTGCTGATGTACTGGGATTCTCCTGCACAACCATCTCTAGGGCTTACAGAGAATGGTTTGGAAAAGAGAATCCAGTGTGCTGCAGTTATCTAGGCAAAAATGCCTTGTTGATTCGCAGAGGTCAGAGGAGAATGGCCATACTGGTTCAAGCTGGATAGAGGAAACAGTAACTCGAACAACCACTTGAACCTTGCAGCAGATGCGCTACAGCAGCAGAAGACCACACTGGGTGCCACTACTGTCAGCTAACAATGAAAACTGAGGCTACAGTTTGCACGGCCCCACCGATGATTGGAAAAACGTTGCCTTGTCTGATAAGTCTAGATTTCTGATGCGACAAATGGTATTGTCAGAATTGGCGTACAAAAAATGAAAGCATGGACCCATCCTGCGATTCAGGATGGTGGTGGCTGTGAAATGGTGTGGGGTATACTTTCTTTGCACACTTTGGGCCCCTTAGTACCAATTGAGCATCGTTTGAATTCCACAGCCTACCTGAGTATTGCTGTTGACTAGGGGTGTAACGTTATGAGGTTTTCATGGTATGATAACCGTTACTGAAATATCACTGTATTACATTATCATAGTATTCATCCATCCATCCATCTTCATCCGCTTATCCGAGATCGGGTCGCGGGGGCAGCAGCTCCAGCAGGGGACCCCAAACGTCCTTTTTACCGAGCAACATTAACCAGCTCCGACTGGGGGATCCCGAGGCGTTCCCAGGCCAGGTTGGAGATATAATCTCGCCACCTAGTCCTGGGTCTTCCCCGAGGCCTCCTTATTAAAACTTAAATGTTTTATTTATAAATATGTTTGTACACACAGAGACATACAGTATATGGTGAATTGTATGTGGACACTCCTACAGATTATAAAGTTCAGATGTTTCAGTCACACTTTTGCTCACAGGTGCATAAAATCCAGCACATAGCCATGAAATCTATATAGACCAGCATTGGCAGGACAATGGGTAAATGTTGCACTATCATTGGATGCAAACTTTGCCTCAAGTCATTGGGAAGCACACTGCCCTCTGCAGCCGTACCCTGGAAATCCAGAGTTCTCGCGAGAGCACAGTTTGAATTTGCTCAGCAAGTTACTCTGGCACCGAGTAATTCTGCTCATTAACTATGCCCTTGTATCCGAGCTGCACCAATCACATCGGTGTATCTGATATAGGCGTGCCAGAAGCGTGTTAAACAGATGACGACAGCGCTGCGACCTCGAAGTCATTAGTAAA